>JAMKCH010029979.1:0-18840 GCA_023653785.1 Ophioderma brevispina
AAAACAGCAGTGAAGAATAAGTCTTTAGAATGTCCGTAAGTTATCTTTTCCACCTGAAAAATGACAGAAAAGGAGAAACGCAGTGGTCAAGATTTGAATATGGCATTCAATACGTGTTGATTTAGCAAAATCACTGATAGTGACTCATCAATCCAATTTTATTTCCATCAAGATATAACAAACAAAATATTAAACACACAAAAGTGATGGAGGAGGTACAACAGGATAGCAAATTGCCTGTAAAATGATGCACCCCTAGTAAAAAGCTACAATATAAAAAATATAACCAACCAAAAACACACTCAAAAATTGTTACTAACTTACAACAACAAACTCACATCACACCAAAAACAAACACCACCTCACTCAAAAACTAATATCACACAAACCACCACAAAAACGCACACCAAACATCGTCATAAGCATGCGGGCATTAAATCGAACTGCTGAACACGTACACAAAATTTCTTTCAATAAATTTTACAAATGAAGAGCCCGCTCATTACTCTCATTACTGAATGGTGACGTCATATTTGCGATACAGCTTGGGGAGATTTGAAATTCTGTATTGTGTGTTCTGACGTTCGAGAGATTTTTTAGACCTCAGGTGGTAAAAAATTTATGCGAAGATAATGGGAAAGCCGTATTGGTCTCAGTATCGGAAGCTGAAACAGCATTTAAATAAGACTTTCGTTTCAGTGTTTGTTGTGATTTTATGTCGTACCGTTGCGCCATGGTCATCCCGGACAAGTTGAGGAATGAAAAAAGTAGTACTCTAAATAATGGTAGATTATGCGCGATTAAAATGTGAATAGTGAGATCTACTATGTGTGTCGTATTAATTATCATCCTGAACCACAGTGTCATTCATGCAGGGACATAATAATTTTAATAAGGTGACTAAACACATATGCATGGCTATTTCAGCAGGGGAACAAGTTTGAACTGGCGAAAATAAATAGATTGCATAGGAGTATTGATTGCTGTCTAAGTATGCAGGGAACCGTGTTTGTGGCCGCGGTCAAGCATGGTTTGCATGACTCGTACAATGACACACAGATACGGTTCTGGTTACTTACTCTCTTAATTCCTTAGACTATTTTAAAGTCTAACGAGATGGAATTAGTGGACAAACCTTTGTTCGGACTTAAAAAATTAAAATGCCGTGAAAAGGCTACTTAAAATAAGTCCTTTGATTTGAAAATAAACTTAAATGAAGTTAAAAACTGGTTATAAATCATGTTAAAGATTTAATTTGAATTAAAGGAATTGTTTTTAAATCCCCAAAAGGTTTTGCACTAATTCAGTCCCTTTAGACTTAACTAAATCTAAGGAATAGAGGAGAGTAGGTCAGTCACACGAATGTGACTTACACATGCGCGAATTGCAATCGGTGACTTTTCACTAAATTGCTATACAGGCTCACATAGAGAGGTTTGTTGTGCTGAAGCGCATGGCTGCCAGAGCAAATGAAATTTGAGCAGAGCAAACAAAGAACGTCACGTGAACCTCCTGGCAGACCTGTAACTTCAGAGATATCTAAAAAACCTGAAATACAACATAATCTAGAGCATACAAAATTTACATATATAGATTTCAATTTGACACAAACAATATATTGGTTAAACTGATTGACGACACATGAATATATAGTATTTGTTTCCCAATAAGAATTTCAGTTAACTTAAACGAAAAAACCCTCATGGAACCGTACGATTTCAGCTAATATATATATAACAAATACAAATGATTCATATAGTTAAAAGTACTAATATAAATATTCAATTGACAAAGTTATATATTGGTCAAAATTGGATTGACGACACATGAAGATATAGTTAAGTTATTTGTTTCCCGATAAGGATTTCAGTTTGTTTTGATTAAATTGCCCAAGGGTTCTGACAATTTTGATTTCTTTGGTAGCGCATTCCATATTTTTGGTTCCCATATGAAAAATATTTGTCATCTTTTGCATAGGGATTTAAAATCGTTCTTGCTTCTCGTGTCGTAGGTATGATTCTCCCGGTGAATGGTAAAAAAGTTAACAAAAGATTTGGTATAATAAATCATTTTATATTTGAACATAAAGACAAGCGGCTTTTTTTAATACATATCAAAAATATTGTCGTAAGTTATCTTTTCAACTGAAAAATAGACCAGAGAAGGAAGAAAAACAGCAGTGAAGAATAAGTTCTTTAGAAATTAAGTAAAAGTATCAATGGGTCTAATGACATTGTCAATAGTTAACTCTGCTGACGAGAGTGTTATCTTCATTAGATAGCATCATTGAAGATTGCTGCCTTAAAAGGATATCACATTGATGATAGGCATAGGTAAGAGATATCTGCGTTAAAGGAGTGATATCATAGCTATCACGCAGTGATAAATGTGTATAACCACGGTAATTGTGAACATACAAAGCTGGCTTAAATGAGATATGTGTGAAATAGTTATGCAAAAATGATGTTACTCCATAATTCTCACCGGATTTATAATGTGTCTAACTTTCATTGGAATAAATGATTATCTTGCAAACCAAAGTTCGCCTTTTTTACAAAATATAAAGTTAGGAATAATACCACATAAAAACACACCCACCCACCCACGCACACCCACACTCACACCCACACACACCGACAACGACGAGTGTCATAAATACCCACATTTTAAAAATAAACACCTGTGTTTAAATTTGAACACTATGACAATAGTCTTCAAATTTGACACCACTGTTAGAAGAAGCAACACTTCCTTCTGCCTCTCAGCCATTGGATCACACTAACACCAGCTTTGGGAAATCAGTGGTACACTGATGATACTGCCACCAAACAGTACGTTCTTAATTGGTTTTGTCAGATAAACTGTATCCAATCTACAATTACCAAACCTGATGAACCTTAGCCAACATCACCTTAACATTTTGTTACAAGTCAGCCTCAATATCCTTACCATCTGTTAATACCTTCCAGGCTATGTAACTCATAAAATGTAAGACAAAAATCAGCGTCACAAAAGATGAATCCATTAAATAATTTGAGGCTACATTACTGCTGATACAAAACTTGGCATGTTTGGACCTAATAGTGTGAGTGCACTTTCAAACCCCTAATTTACTCAAAATTGTTTATCGTGTCACAATTTTGACTAATTTTTTCTTGACAGATTGGATTTTGTGAATGGATGTGACTCCAGTGAGCAGACTGTTTACTGTCGCTTGGCTGATGTCTACAGCCAAAGGGAAATCTTCAAGGCTAAGAACACAAGGGCAGATCCTCGTAATGCCAGGCCATAATGAATGCATCATCACGTTGTCAGGAAATGAAGCGTGTGCTTTTAGAGTGTCGGTTTTTGTGCATCGCCAGACGCGAATTGTTTGTCTTGGTGGATACTGTAAATAAGCGGAAACTTTTTCGCAGGGCAATTTTCTTGCAATTTGCCATGAGAAATGGGATTTTTTTGATGTCTTTGGATGGCGGCAAATCCCCAGTTGTACATAAAGTTACGCTGGTTGATCTTGTTTGAAATTAAAGTAACTTGAAATTACCCCTACTTGCTAGTCGAAAGCATATCAATGGAAAGATTACCAAAATGGTGTTATTGGTCTTTAGGTAAGTAAACTTCCGACGAGAGCTTTGCAGCACTAACCTGTGTGGATATCATTGATGGAAATTGTGCTGTCTTAAGGAGACAATACTGCTGGTTATATTGTCATTGTCAGCTATAAAGTGTCATCTTCTTTGAAATAATTGCTATCTTCAGTAGATATATTATTGCAGGTAACCATGCCATTTCCATTAAATAGCACTACTGATGCAATGCTGTCTTCAGTAAACAGCGGTTAAACATGGGAGAGAGGGGATGGGTGTGTGGGTATGGTTGTGTGGTTGTGGTCACAATCTGTTGTTCATCTGAGTACAATTTGAAACATACAAGAAATATAATTTCCACTTGTTTGTGAAAAGTAAAACAACCTAAACTTTTTTTTTTTTTTTTTTTTTTACTTGGCATGTTTGGACCTAATAGTGTGAGTGCACTTTCAAACCCCTAATTTACTCAAAATTGTTTATCATGTTACAATTTTGACTATTTTTAATGACAGATTGGATTTTGTGAATGGATGTGACTCCAGTGAGCAGACTGTTTACTGTCGCTTGGCTGATGTCTACAGCCTAAGGGAAATCTCCAAGGCTAAGAACACAAGGGCAGATCCTCATAACACCAGGCCATAATGAATGCATCATCACGTTGTCAGGAAATAAAGCGTGTACTTTTAGAGTGTCGATTTTTGTGCATCGCCAGACGCGAATTGTTTGTCTTGGTGGATACTGTAAATAAGCGGAAACTTTTTCGCAGGGCAATTTTCTTGCAATTTGCCATGAGAAATGGGATTTTTTTGATGTCTTTGGATGGCGGCAAATCCCCAGTTGTACATAAAGTTACGCTGGTTGATCTTGTTTGAAATTAAAGTAACTTGAAATTACCCCTACTTGCTAGTCGAAAGCATATCAATGGAAAGATTACCAAAAATGGTGTTATTGGTCTTTAGGTAAGTAAACTTCCGACGAGAGCTTTGCAGCACTAACCTGTGTGGATATCATTGATGGAAATTGTGCTGTCTTAAGGAGACAATACTGCTGGTTATATTGTCATTGTCAGCTATAAAGTGTCATCTTCTTTGAAATAATTGCTATCTTCAGTAGATATATTATTGCAGGTAACCATGCCATTTCCATTAAATAGCACTACTGATGCAATGCTGTCTTCAGTAAACAGCGGTTAAACATGGGAGAGAGGGGATGGGTGTGTGGGTATGGTTGTGTGGTTGTGGTCACAATCTGTTGTTCATCTGAGTACAATTTGAAACATACAAGAAATATAATTTCCACTTGTTTGTGAAAAGTAAAACAACCTAAACTTTTTTTTTTTTTTTTTTTTTTACTTGGCATGTTTGGACCTAATAGTGTGAGTGCACTTTCAAACCCCTAATTTACTCAAAATTGTTTATCATGTTACAATTTTGACTATTTTTAATGACAGATTGGATTTTGTGAATGGATGTGACTCCAGTGAGCAGACTGTTTACTGTCGCTTGGCTGATGTCTACAGCCTAAGGGAAATCTCCAAGGCTAAGAACACAAGGGCAGATCCTCATAACACCAGGCCATAATGAATGCATCATCACGTTGTCAGGAAATAAAGCGTGTACTTTTAGAGTGTCGATTTTTGTGCATCGCCAGACGCGAATTGTTTGTCTTGGTGGATACTGTAAATAAGCGGAAACTTTTTCGCAGGGCAATTTTCTGGGCAAAATGGTGTTATTGGTCTTTAGGTAAGTAAACTTCCGACGAGAGCTTTGCAGCACTAACCTGTGTGGATATCATTGATGGAAATTGTGCTGTCTTAAGGAGACAATACTGCTGGTTATATTGTCATTGTCAGCTATAAAGTGTCATCTTCTATTATTGCAGGTAACCATGCCATTTCCATTAAATAGCACTACTGATGCATTGCTGTCTTCAGTAAACAGCGGTTATACATGGGAGAGAGGGGATGGGTGTGTGGGTATGGTTGTGTGGTTGTGGTCACAATCTGTTGTTCATCTGAGTACAATTTGAAACATACAAGAAATATAATTTCCACTTGTTTGTGAAAAGTAAAACAACCTAAACTTGCACTGCATTATTCATCATTATATAGAGTTGGACCAAAACAGCGGGAATCACACCTGATCCGTGGATTCTTTTATCGTCCTCTCACACGCCACATATTGAAGCTATACATCACTTTCCTTATCACCACGATTTCCACAGCAAAATAACCATATCCGCATGCAAATGATTATCATTGAACATCTGCTTCTGTTTTGATAAAGGCGAGAGGTTTTCCTGAACAGGCGGAGACATTTGTAGGTCAACACTTCATCTTAAAAACAGTGGAGCAAGTCTATGACCAAAATCAGAAAGTTGAAAAAAAGATAACAAGTGCATTTCTCAGACTGGTTCTATTTAAAGTTTGGTCAAAATTAACATAGCGGTTTCATCCTGAGACTTTTAGTGTTCTGACATTTTCTCACGACCTTTTTGTAGCGAAAAAGCAGCAAAGTCTTTAACGAGGAAAATAGGTATGTCACTCGGCACATAAACTACTTTGCATCCAGTATGGTTTACATACAAGCATTTGCCATGCTGAAGAGTTACTCGAGGATAGATGCTTATATGATATGGCATATGTATATGCTGGAATTAAACGTGTTAGAGCCGGATATCACGTCTTTATAAATACACCAGAGAATCCGCAATTTTCTCTTCAATTTCTGCACGCATCCTAGCAAAAAGCAAATAGCCAAGAACAGTCACATAATGAACTCAAGAAGGCTCTTCAAAATGCCACTTTTTCCTCATCTTTCCTTCCAGTCCAAGTCTTTCATTTTCTTCTTTTTTTCTCTCTTCCTACCTTCATTAGGTCAAAGTTCAAATTGACCTTTGTTGAGTGGGTGGCACCACAGTCTCTCCATTAATTTAACTCAAACTATCTGAGTTGACAAACTTGTTCTATTTTACATTCAGAGTGATTACATACAAGACTTAAGGACATTTTACCTTTTTTGTATTTGTGGCCCACGGACACCTCGCAAGCAAAATGCACTAGAGGTATGTTTTCTTAGATGTCTGATTTCAAAACAACCTCGAAAAAGTGTTATTAATACAAAAAAATCTCTCCTTTTAAGCTATTATAACATAGATTTCTGGTTACATAGTGAAAAAAATGAGATGTGCATCAGATTACTTAAGTTAGCAGCAATTAATGCGAGAGAATCGAAAAATGTGGAAAGCATTTTTTTAAACTTATAAATCAAGGATATAAGTGTGCTCACTTCCATCAAACTGCTTTGATGTGGAAACAAACCAACACATAGTGACAAAAATGAAATATTTGCAAAGAAATTTGTTCACACCGTCTCCCGCAATAGACATATACAGCGATGAGGTCTCAAAATCTACACTAAAGCTGATTGTGGTGTTACACCAGTACAGAATTGAATAAACAAAGATCAAACATGTTTGTGTTTGAGGTCAAACTGATACATGGTCATGCCTGCACGTTTATTTTGCGTATGATCTGGATATTCACACGGACAGGCATTTTTGATCTCAAGTCGGAATTTGATACGGCACGTATAGAAATTAAAGAATCAGATATTAACAAGAACTGCATTGTCTCTTAATACACGGGATTTCAAACCAGTCACCACTTGCAAGTTATTTTCGCATTATCCATGCCCCAGTGCAAAAATACAAAAAATATGAATTTTAATGATGTTTCGATGATGTTTCTGATTCGCAAATCGCTTGCGATCCCTTTAAATGATTAAAGGGCATTTACTAATTGCTACCTTATTCCAGATTTAACCCATCAGTTGTGCAGCATCAAGGGGCACAAGATTAAAAAGGAGAGAAAGCTTATTAATTGATAAAACTGAGAGAGGCAGGCTGCCATAGCAATTCCTTGCTCAACATGTATACTCTAAAAACAGATAGTGAGTATCTCTCTAAATCGTTTTTTGGTCATATTTTTGACCACAATTGTATCAAATTAAATAAAAATTTGATCATTTTGACACCAACAAGTTAAAAGTTGACAAACATTCTGGTGGGCTCTGTTATAAGCCTCCATTTTTTGATTAAACTTTTAAAAATATTATTTTCTCATTTTATTGAGAAAGATTTCTCACAGAAAAGCATTGTTTTCGATAAAAGAGAGCGAAAGGGATCCCTAGAGTGTTTATGCAGGCTGCACCTGTTAGATTGCACATGAGGGAAGTGGGGAATTCCCCAAGAGTAAACTTAGTAACTGACTCAGCCTGTTTATGCTTTAAAAGATCAAAAACATTGCAAGAATCTGGGAATTCCCCCACCAAGTTATATATGTGAAGTGAATGTAAATTTAGATTGTGAAAATTGATTGATGGTGCAGGGTTATGTTATGCATGAGAATGCTGTATGATTATTGTTAGAAAGGGAAATCTGGCTGTGTGAAGATAAATAGCAGTTGTGACTGAAGGACTGCGGCGAGCAGTTGTAATCAGAGGAGCTGAACTAGAGTTTCTGGAGCATACAGTTATAATTATAACTAGTTTTCTCTACAATAATGGTAGATTGAGTTTCTTACATCTAGTGCCAGGATTTAATATTTTGGATGCCGCCGGAGCTTGATAGCTACATTGTTGCTGTCGTCTTTTAAGCCAAAGAGCTTCAGTTTTGGAATCAAAAAAGGGATTACAATTTTGTGGTCCTATATGATGACACAGCGACAGTGATGGTGGTATATCTACCTGGATTTTCATTATTATTGTGGACCATTTGTCGTAGAGGGAAAGCCCCGTCTCTTGAACTGCTGGACAAGATTACCCGTCAGGACTGAGAAGATCCCTTGGAATATTACCTGAGTTTGTTAGGAACTTGTGCGCTGATTCATTTGGCGTCTTCGCTGTGGGGGGGGGACATGATCGTGGAACTGCAAAACCGCTACATGTGGACATCAGTGGACATTCTTGTTTATTCAAATTAAGTATAATAAATGTTTTTTTTTTTTTAAAAAACACTTTTCTTTTTTTCTTGTGTAATTGTGTAATTCTGATTTATGTAATGTTTTGGACAATTTACCAAATTCTTGAACCAGATCAAGTAACGGTAAGATCATTAAAACTGTTTATTATATATAATTTAGATCAGTGGCACAAGGCTCGTTTATTTGGTTTGAAAGGTATTTCTGAACTTAGGCGTCCACCGCGACGTCAGAACGAATGGGGCTCGTCCGGGAATAATTGATTGAGGATAAATTTGAGCTTATTGTTCAAACTTTAACACCCAAAAAGTGTGATTAATGTGTTAAAACATTGTGCACATTTTGGCATACAAAATTTTGTGTGTATTAATGTACTACCATTGTTAGTTTGGTTCAAGTTAGTATAATTGTGTTGTAGAGTACAATACAATGGAGTTTGATCCAGAAGTGTCATAGGCAAATAACTTGGGAGAAAGTTGATGAGCTGAGAAAGCCTGAGTTAATGAAACTAGCCAAGCATTTAGGACTTGAGGCAAAACGTGCTATGAGAACAAGTGATCACAATAACTGATTGAAAAATTTGTCAGGAAGCTGTTTGGAGAATTCATATTTGGGATAAGATTAGACGAGGTTGGAACAGGCACAAGTGATGCCGTCCAAATTAACAGAGCTTGAAATGCAAATGCATGGAAAGGAAAAAATTGCAAAATTGAATTAGAGAAAGAAAAATTGCAAATGCAAGCAAAAAAAGAGATCCAACCCAAAAAGAGATGGAATTGCAAATTGAGGAAAGACAAAGAATTAGAAAAGAAAAAGTTGCAAATGAAATTGAACAAAGGAATGAAAGCAGATAAACAAAGACGCTTGAAGCTCAAATAGAGTTAGAAAAATTGAAACAACAGGATAGCTCATCAGACGCTTCCAACCCCTCTGGTTTTGATCGGCGAAAAATATTCGCCTGGTTCAAAAATTTCAGAAACAAGAAGTAGACAAATTACTTCTTACAATTGAGAAAATTGCCAATAGCTTGAAATGGCCAAATATATTGGACCTGTGATTAAAGTCAGTGGTTACATGGTAAAAGCCCGAGGGAATATATTCGGCCCTGTCATTAGACAGATGTAGTGATGATGATGAGGTTAAGCAGGCAGTGCTCAAAGCATATGAATTGGTGCCAGAGGCATATAGACAAAATTCAGGTCTGCAGGAAAAAGGTATGACCAGACCCCGTTGAATTGCCAGTTTGTAAAGGAACAAATGTTTGTTCGCTGGCTTCTCTCAAAAGGAAGGTGGGCAAAATTTTGGTCAACTTAGGGAGTTATGTTAGTGAAGAGTTCAAGGCAGAGTCTACATCCCGATATCAAAACACATCTGGATGAAATTGACAGTTTGCGTGAATCAGCCGTGAAGGCTGACGACTATGCTTTGACACACAAATTAAGCCATACTAAGTAGCCTAAGGCCAAGATTTACTAGGTACAACAAAACCCAATACGTCGGTTCTAACAGCGTCTCATGGGAGCCTCAGGAGGGGAAACTCCCCCGTCAGGTTCCCAGGAAACGGGGCGTAAAGAAAGTAATTGTGCTAATCAAAAGCATGGGATGGGACCCAATCAACAATTCACATGCAATCACTGTAAGAAGCAAGGACATACAAGGTCAACGGTTTGGGAGATACATGGCTATCCACCCAAAGGGAGGGAGCCAAAAGTAAGTCAAAACCAATAGTGGGTGCATTTACGTTTGAGGTCAAAAGTTCATTCTTCTCGTTTCAAAAACAAGAAATCCCACAAAAGGGAATTGACACAGACAAAGTAAGGGATGACTTTAAGCCTTTTGTTTTGGGAGGGATTTTGTCCTTTCAGGTGATAGTTAGATCCAAAACCCATTAGAATCATGCTGGACACCTGCGCGCGCAGTCCATGATCTTGGAAGATGCCTTCCATTTGATATTGAGATTTCCACAGGAACTAGTGTTCATTGAATTCAGGGGATATGGTATGGATCTTAGTGTCCCTCTTCACAAAATAATTTGAAATCAGACTTTGTTTCTGTACGGTCACAAATTGTTGTTAGACCAGAACTCCCAGTTAAAGGGGTATCCATGTGTTTAGGGATATTTGGCAGGGGGGAACGTACTCCCAGATCCCATAGATTTCCGCAGGTGCCCTGTCCAGTGGATAATTTGATGAGGAAATAGTCATTTTTCCCGCATGTGCAGTAACTAGTTCAATGACGCAGAACAGCCCCTCACAGGAAATTAGTGAGCAGGTGATGAGTTAAAATACTCACACATATAGAAGAGTGTCGAGGATGACTAGGTCCCAAATTTAGAGGATACTTTTCTCTCAAAATTGGAGGAATTTGGAGGTCATCTTCCCTCTTCAGGAGCTAAATCCCTGTTATGAAATAGCCCTGAGCACAAACAAGTGACAAGCTTGTAAACATGAAATCCCCCCTGAGCATGATAGCGTTAGGGACTGTAAGGATACCTTTAAGCCATGACAAGCTGTTGAGCCGTCACACGACCCAGCACTGAGGAATTAGTGAGAGGCATTGTGCAACAGGAAGCCGACAATTCTGTATGTTTCTACAAGCAAAATGGGTCCTTCATGATAAAATGGCGGCCACCCATGCACTTGTAGATGAGGAATGGAAGGGCGGGCAGTCAAATGGTAGTGCCAAAGGTATACCATAGGGCAGTGTAGGCATAGCCCATGATAGTCCCATGGCGGACCTTAGTTTGAGAAAACACATGCAAATTAGTATTCCATTATTGGTTGCCTACACTCAGAAAAGATGTGTCGAGTATTGTAAGACTTGTCACACATGTCAATGGTGGGCAAGCCCAATCCGAAAATTCCTACTGGCCTTGCAAACCAATGCAAGCATTTGATGAGCCATTTAGTAGGGTACTTAATAGATTCGAGACCACTCCCAGACCAGTCAGGAAATAGTATTTACTGACCATCATGTGTGCTCCACACGATTCCCTGATGCTATACCTTGAGAAATATTAGGGCACAGAGTATAGTGAAGCTCTAACAAGTTTTTTCACCCTAGTTAGGCCTTCCAAAATCAATTAAGTCTGATCAAGGATCAAATTTCATGTCATGGTTGTTCCAACAATTTAGGATAGTTGTAATTCCCATACAGTCTTCCATCCATACCACCCATATCCCGGGCCCTAGAAACACTTGAAAACAATGATCAAACCTATTGTTTTGAATTTGAGAGGGATTGGATGAGGGAGTTCATCTCCTGTTATTTGCACCAGGAGGCTGTACAAGAGTCATTAGGATTTAGTCCCTTTGTCAGTTGGTTTTGTCACAAAGTTTTAGGGGACCATTTAAACTACTGAAAGAAAAGTGGTTGTGTGAAAATCCTGATTAATTTGTTAGACTATGTTGTCTCAATTCAGAACACGGCTCCAAAGGCCACAAAATTGCCAAACAAATCTCAAACAGAGCCAGGCAAAAATGAAACATGGTATTACAAAGATGCAAGGAACAGAGTATTCAGCCAGGTGATAAAGTTTTTGGCACTTTTTCCAATACAAGGGCATCCTTTGCAAGCCGGGTGTTCTGGACCATATGAGATTGAGACAAAGTTGAGACCTGACTATGTGATCAAACCAGGTAGACGTTAAAAGTCGACAATTATGTCACATACATATGCTCAAAGAGTCTAATGAAGAGATGATTACCTAACCCTGCATGTGGAAATGTATCTAAGTTAGTGATGATACAAATGATGAATCACAGAGTCCGAAACCTGAACAAACTGCACTGTAACCAGACAAATGAAGTATGGTTCAAATTGCAAAATCTGACATCCTGCCATTTAGACAAGGAATTAGGTCACCTCCCACAAAGTCACAAGGGAATTGCAGAGTTAATTCAAGAGTTGGGAAAACATATTTCCTGATGTCCCAGTGGACACATGTCATAACCCATGAAAGTGTAGTGGACCCGAGCCTGTAAAGCAACATCTTATAGGTTGAATCCAATCAAGTTGCACATATCAGGAATGAGGTTGAAATACATTTGACAATGGAATAGTAGAGCAAATGCAATAGTGAATGGAGTTCGCCATGTATTCTGGTTCCCAAACCTGAGGGTTTTATTCCGTTTTTGTCACAGATTTTCGGAAAGTCAAACCTCTGTTCCAACACCGACTCATATCCACAATCCCCGGCCTTGCTTATTGCATAGATAGAGTCGGAAATGCCAATTTGTTATGCAATTTGATTTGTTGAAGGGTATTGGCAATTCCCCTCACTGACCGTGCCACAAGAAATTTCAGCCTTTTGTACGCCTGATGGCCTATACCATACAAAGAAATGGCATTTGTCTCAAAATTCTGCCGAACCTTTAATAGATAGTGAACATAGATTGCAGACATAGAAAATTGTGAAGCCTATTCGATGACTCCTTGTGTCAGTGAAACGGGAAGAACACATGAACAGCTCTCAATGGTTTGAGAAATTATCTCAGGCAAGTTTAACTGTGAATCTGGTGAAAAGTTAATTTTGCCATGCGAATGTCACATACTTAGATGTTGTAGACAAGGGCAAATTAGGCCAACACTGCAAAAGTTTAAGCAATTGAGAAATTCCCCACAACCACAAAGCACAAGAGATCTCATGAGATTCGTAGAGTAGGTCGGGTATTACAGAAAATACTGTCAAAATTTCTCAGAATTGCGTGCCGCTACCCAACTTACGGAAGAAGCTGCAAAATTTGTCTGGTCAGAGCATTCCAAAAAGCGTTTGAGAAAAATCAAATCTATTTTGATGAATGCGCCAGTTTTGCTTGCGCCAGACTTTCAGAAACAATTCAAGTTGCAGTTGATGCAGTGATGTAGGCTGTGGTGGAGTTCTCATGCAATCAGATGAAAATGATTGTAGATCATCCTGTATGTTATTACTCCAGAGAGTTTTGACAAACATCAAAAAACTACTCAACAATTGAGAAAGAATGCCTTGCATTGCTACTGTCTTGCAAATTTTGAAGTGTACTTGAGTAAGACAGTGCACCCATTCTAAGTGTACACTGATCACAATCGTTGACTTTCATCCCAAGATGAAAAACAGAAATCAAAGACTTGTCAGGTGGATTTTAACTCTAAAAGAATACAATCGGGACATAAGACATATCAAGGAAAGATATGTCTTGGCAGATGCCTTGTCCAGAGCTGCCTTAAATTTTGTTCAGAAATTTGATATTCACAACTTTATGTAATATTTACTGAAGGCAGCATGCAAGAACAAATTATATAAAAGTGTAAATTTGCACTGTTTAAACTGTTGTAAAATTACCACAAATGGTTAAAGTTAAAGCCAGATTTTGGGAAAATTTTCATTTCATTCCAATTTTTTTTAATTGGGAGGAGTTATAAGGCCTCCATTTTTCGGATTAAACTTTTAAAACTATTATTTTCTCAATTGTAATTTGAGAAAAGATTTCTCACAGGAAAAGCACTTTGTTTTCTATAAAATGAGAAAAGGGGATTCCCTAGGTTTGTTGTTTATGCAGGCTAGCACCTGTTTAGAATTGCACAATAGGGGAAGTGGGGATTCCCCAGATGTAAACTTAGTACTGACTCAGCTTTTTTATGCTTTAAAAGATCAAAAACTTGTCAAGATCGGGGAATTCCCCCACAAAGTTATTATTTGAAGTGATGTAAGTTAGATTGGAAATCTGATTTGATGGTGCAGGGTAATGTTTATGCAACTGGAGAATTAGGTAAGGATATTGTTAGAAAGGAAATCTAGCTGTGTGAAGATAAATAGTAGTTGTGACTTAAGGACTGAGGCCAGCAGTTGGAAATGGAGGAGCTGAACTAAGCTCTGGAGCTATAACATTATAATATAACTAGTTTTTCTCTAACAATATGTAGATTTGAGTTCTACATCTAGTGCCAGGATTTAATATTTTGGATCCCGCCGGAGCTTGATAGCTACATTGTCTACTGTCGTCTTTTAGGCCAAAGAGCTTCATTTTTTGGATCAAAAAAGGATCCAATTTGTGTTCCTATATAGGACATCGGCGACAGACGATGGTTGTATATTACCTGGATTTTATTATTGTGGAAACCATTTGTCGTCGAGGAAAGCCCCGTCGTCCTTGACTGCCTTGGACAAGACTTACCTTCAGGACTGAGAAAGATTCCCTTGGAATTATTAACTGAGTTTTGTATGAACTTGTAAGTCTTGTGCGCTGTCATTTTTGGAGTCTTCGCTGTGAGGACATATCGTTGAACGCAACGTACATGTGGACATCAGTGGAAATTCTTGTTTACAAAGTAAGTATAAATAAATTGTGTGTAATTGGTAATTCTGAATTTATGTAAATTTGTTTTGGACAATACCAATTCGTGCAACCAAATCACGTACAGATCATTAAACTGTTTCTTATATAATAATTTAGATCATTTGTGCACAAGGCTCGTTTATTTTTGTGTTTGAAAGGTAGTTCTTACCTGGCGTCCACGAGACGTCATAACAGCTCCCTGTGGACATATTTTCCAGACCCAAGTGACTAATTTGTTTTTCTAAGTGTGTACCACGCAACCTGAGTTTGAATCAGGGACACACTGTAAACAAAGTTTTGCTCAAGAGATCACATCATCCTCAGACGGATAACCTTTCTAGCTGGGACACACGAGTAAATAAGGTTTCCTACTTCTCAAAGAAAAAGCTTGAAATATCCTCAACTCAGCTTTGGTTTACTGCTCCACCAGGATTTTTCCATTTTCACCCCAACCAGGAAATCTGCCACAAAACCTCTGCCAACCGGTAATATCTGCCTCAAAACCGTGAAATTTGCACCCGCTGACAGTGAACTCCCTGTTACGAGCTCCCCTGCATATTTTCCATACCAAAATGACTAATTTGAATGAGGCTGAGTTCGAATCAGAAGGGTATCCATTTTTAGAACACACCAACAACAAAGTTTTGCTCAAAAAGAGCACATTCCAAGAAAACTACCATTATTAGGCAGGACACAGTGTAATAAGTTTCTCCTCAAAGAGAGTATGCCATCATAAAGGGTAACGTTTTTGGGACACCCTGTACATAAAGAGGGTCATATCTTCAGGAGTCCCCAAATGCTAACTGTATCCCATTAGATAAAATTAATAAACCACACCTAATTCCCTATTTTCAAATTGTATTGGCAAACACTAATTCCACATCACAAATTATTACTTGCCATTAGTTAATGTTTGCCTTCCTCAGAAACACTTAAAGCTAATGCTTTACATAAAACCCCATACAAATCAATTATCTTCCTTGTAATTAACAATTGATTTCAAAAACGTAATACAAATAATGTCTTGATATAAAACTCGATTTTTAAAACCCCAATACAACTAAATATCTTGTCCCTTGATATAAATATTGATTATATTGAATTTTTCTATAGAAAAATATTATACTCCATTTCCTGTATACCGTCTTACATAATAACCCAGTCCTTATCCGTTTTGATTATATTGCCCAGCAATTCTGAAGAATGACACTAATGAACTAGCTGATTTTATGGCCTCGTAACGAGATCTCTGTACGAAATTATAACCATATAAAATGTACTCAGGGAAGCAAGAGGAAAAGACTTCACTAATTCAAGTCCACTTTTATGGTATAGTAAGTTGAAGGGGCTAGTAGAAAAGGGCGGAAGGCGACTACTCGTCCCCCCCATGCCCCCCTCTTGGTGTCGATCAGGCAGGACTCTGTGGACAAAGAGACGAGCGTAGGAATAAACTTACTTATGATCAAAAAATAAAAGGGGCTGCACTTAGACAGGTTCTGAAGCCTATTTTTTTGGTCAATTGTGGCAAATAAAATGGCTTCCAATTAAGTCCCCAAGCTAAAAAAAACTTCCGTTAGTTGCCCAAGGGGGGGGGGGGGGGGTCACTAGGGACCCACCCCAGATAACCACTTTCACATGGGAGTTTGAATCATGACACTACTAACACAAGTAAATTGTGGTCACATAAGAACCACATACCAACAATGTTAAAAATGAAAATACGAACTTTGACCTTGACTATGGCAAATTGAAATTGTCACTCTCCGGAAAAAGAGTGGTTCGCCATTTCCATCCTCAGCACCTCGAATAGAAGGTTTTTGAAACCAAAAAATAATTCATATATCTACACTAGAAAACCAATTTAAATAAATCATTGAAAAATATAGCCAATTTATCCCATCTTGTATTTTCTCAGAAACTTCAAATCACCTTGTGGTTTTCCCTAGACTTACACAGTTAAGATTAAGAGCACGTCATGACAAAAATAATCATTGCTGCTACAGCATCTAAAAGTTATTTGATTTATAGTAGATTAAAACCATCGTGTCACCTCTAGTTACTTTTCCGAAGGTATGGAAATTGAATGAAGTGCATTAAAATTCCAAGCTAAATCTTTTGAAACATTTTGTCTCGATAGAAGTAAAAACAATTCTTGCTTAATGAAAGCATTCAAATAGACCTAAGCGCATTTATAGTACATTAACTCTCAAAAACATAATGTATTGCGTCAATGGATTCAAGGTAACAGGTGAAAGCGAGGTTGAGATGAATGGTATGAGCGCCACGCGTGTTCTTGATCCGAAGGAACACAAAACACAAAAAGTCTTTGCACTATCTTACTTAGAAACTGGAGTCAACATGAAAGACCAGATTATCTCAGTTCATTCATGAAACAGTGAATCGGGCGACATAAATTTCTTTTATTGCCTCCACCTCTCCCAACTAACTCGACGTTGTCCAAAACTTTTCCTCGGTGACACGATGGGTTGAATCTCCGATAAGTATTATTAATTAGTAATTTAGTATCATGAGAAGCGTATTCAGAAATCAGACAAATTGCAAAAATTCTCCTTGAAAATTTTGATTGCGTAACCGCGAAATCCAAAAAATCAAAATGTTTGGGTACTATGGGAAAAACCCCCCCCCCGCCCCCCTTTGGCACTAAGTGTTAAAGAGAATCTCATTAAAAAAAAAAAACCAATTCCTTGGAAGGAAGTCACGGCGTATCAACTGAAAGTTTTATTTTTTTGCACACATCCATGCATAAATACCTAGGTCAGCCGCAAAGTACATTATCCACTTTGTCAAGAAATATTCCTGCTTACAACCAAACACAACCTAGTTACAAATTATGCTAGTTTTTATGTCGTGTGTTACATCAGATTGTCATACAGAAAACATCCATTCAAAGTATTCCTCCTCCTACTCAACTCTTTGAGTTAGAAAAAATACAACCAATAAAATAAGTTAATGCAACGTCTTCCCAGTTACATAAACCAAGTCTCTCTCCTCAGACATAAATTAAGTCAATGTATTTTCATATAAAGCAATGATAATATTCACCACTGTCAAATACAGCTTGACTTCGGTCTAATTTACAACCTGCTTACTAGACACCTATAACAGAAATTGTATAAATCAGCATAACTTTGGGTTGTCTTAAGCCCCACTTTCAACATTGAATGATTAGAAACTATATTTGTTAAAAACAAAGTATTGTTTATTGGCAGTGTTGGATCCTCCATTTCAAAATCCACAAACAGTGGCAGAAAGAGAGAGGCTGAATCGATATTTTCCCCTGCGGATGCCTACCCTAAATTTTCTAAGAAATTGTAATATTTGCCATGTCACATAATGTGTTTGTTTACATACTAATCACCGTGGAAAGTAGCTAAAGCTCATCGAAGCCCTTCGCGTAATAAAACCACATCGTTGTAATAAAATTCAGATGTGGAACTTTTGTGTTACAAGGTAACCTATAGTGCATTATACTACACTCAAACTAATGCATCAAAACACCGAAAGAAGTAGAAACACTTACTTGTTATTAAAACAGAAGTCAATGTTTCCATATTTTGTTTCTCTCATCACCCAATGTGGCAACTAAAGCGACCATAGTAGAGAATTGATAAATAACAAGGATTTTATTATCCCCCATAATCTGGTTTAAATTTTCACCCCCGCGGAGCAAAAATCCATGTCTTTGGTGATGAAAAATCAGCAGCTCACACACTGCCATTATCATTTCCTTCGCTTACTGTTACTTAAAAACTTTTCTTCTTCTTTCCTCCTTTTTCTGCTATAATGAGATAACAAACTAATAGCTGTAATAGACCCAGGATAAATAAGGAATGGCTTTAACTCGCGCTTGTTTTGCCCTCCTCCCCCTCTCCTCTCTCGCTCGCTTTCTCTCTGTACCTAAATCTTCCACAGCGGGATTTAGGACCCAATTCCCGCTGAC
>JAMKCH010029980.1:0-16651 GCA_023653785.1 Ophioderma brevispina
CTGTAACATAGGCACATAAGGTGACTAAGGTTTGCTCTATGTGTCTTGTTTGTACTATTTGTACTACTAACGCAAAAGTCATTTGCAATTTAATACTAAGAGAGAGACCGCGTTTCAGTGCTTTGGTTGTGAAATTAACACACACATCCAGGAAACCACAGATCTGACTTCGTCACCATAAATATCTTGTAGGTTCAGTGACCTGTGCTAGTTTGTGGAACTATTCATCATAATAACGAAGACTAGTGGCAACGAAACTGTGTCACCAGATTCATTAACGAACAGCTACGAAAAAATCACCTGTATCTGTAACATTCTTATTTCGTGGAAGCCTGGAAGGAAATGGCGGTTTTCTGGTGTAATTTGACATTATCTCGATAGTCAATCTTCACAGTGTTACGCGCACTGGATCAATAATTTGTCGTAGTTTTGCACCAGGGTGGTTTGGAGCGCATTTCTGAAAGCTGCCCTACAGGAGTAAAAATCCAGAGAGGCGCACGTATGTTTACAACAATCTTTTTTGTTTTGCCAAATATCATAATGCCTGTCCTATACTAATCATTGTGTAAAATAACTTAAGCTCAGAATCGAGCCCTTCATAAAGAAAATCACAACTTTGTTCTCAAATTCGGATCCGGAATTTTTGTTATCACGGTATATAGCGGAACTTATCTGTGCATAAAATGTTTACTGCATTGAAAACGGGAAAGCCGATTCATCTCTAACTCCAGAATTAAGCATTTTAGGTGACTCTCTTAGTATAGATGATATTTTGAATTACTACCACAAAATATCAATATTTCGCAATCTCTGAGTCGCCTTTAATTAGCGTACAGGGTGTCCACAACAATGGTGCAAGAAAAAAGCACCCTGGTAGGAGGTGAAAAAATAACCGAATGACTTTGATATTTACATTAGTGTCAAATTGAAGTCTGGCATATACGTGTACAGCATGCGATTGGTGTTGCAATCCAGAGATATGGCTAAATTCTAAGAGAGTAGGTGCAAAATAAAAAAAAGGTATCTTAATGTGCAATGGAAAAATGGCAGCGATTGGTTGATTCTTGGCTAACAATTTAGGTCTACAGTATGAACTGTGTGGCTCATACTACCATATGACGACTTCTTCTAGTCGCTAAGAAAACTTCGCTGATATAAAAGTAAGTGATACATGTATCAGTTTCATGAGGAGTTTAAATGAAACATTATAGACCTATGAAGGAACAGACCATCGGTGACCTTTTGAGTTAAAGAATTTTTATTTTGTAGACAAAATACGCCACATCTTGCAAAAAAGCGTTACAAATAAAAAACCTACAACTCACTGGCTTTTAAACATTTAAGAAACCACTTCAATATGGCATGGACCCTTATGTAATCATTTTTGGTGAGGGAAAACTGACACTTGATTCAAAAGGACTGTAGCTGGACCTAACTTAATCAATTGGAAAGTATCTTTGCAGCATAAATAAAGACAATAAAATAGGCTTTCCAATGATACCACATACGTTAGTTATATTTAATTTAAAAATTCAAAACTTCAATTTTCAAACTGCTGAAAAGGTCAAATGCACATTATAGGAGGTTTTTCCCGCCCGGCGACTTATGTGATCGTCAATTTGCCTCTTGTCATGCTGAAATTTGTGATGTTTATAATTTTGTCCATCATTAATTGGTAGGGAACATGGTGGTATAGGCGACAGATGCTTAGACAATGCCACCCAAGTATTCATTGGAAGTTGCATTTTTAGATACTTTTTTCCAGGGTAGCGGTTGCCGATGCGATAAAATATTAGTAATGGATTTACATCGATGAAAATCACGCTTTCTGCGTGTTGTTCTCGAGTATACAAATAGTAATCATTCTCTTGTGGCTTTGGCGCGTTATTTAAAGCAATCTTGGCACATTTTTTGAAGAGAGACCCCAATTTGATAGTTTGATCACGTTACGTGGTTGATTGTCTAGAAAACTATACCTGCGAACGAGAAGCTAAAAAATGCGTATTTATCATAAATCAGCATTTTGTAATAAGAGTTTGGATCCCAGATTGGACTGAACGGCAGATCTGGAAATCCCTGGAAATGCTAAGTCCATGATGAAATAGTGCACACCTCGAGACAAAAAACCTCTAAATTGATTAGCTGAACCAATAAACAAACAATTAAGGGATGAGCGTAGACACGTACATGGCGCGAGTTCCCGGTAATTCACCACTGAAAGCCGTTTCCAGCAGCCGTTGAATTGTTATCGGGATCCCGATAATAATTATTCGATACAAAATTCCTTCCTGTGAGACACAGCATTTTAGAGCTTAACATTTAAAAGGTATGGTTTACTAGCCAGTTACCAATGCACCGGTGTAAAAATATCAATGTTTGGAAAAATTGGAGCGCTCTTCAAAAAAATGTGCTAAATATGCTTCAAATCAAAAGCGTTAAATACACGAGACACAGTTATTGCGGTTTTCGTTGCACTGATGTATAATTAAACATTATTTAACATAACGGCCTACGTAATGTTATTCTCAAGGGCAGAATCGTCTTTCGAAGTACAGTAACCCATCCTAGTTTGTTATAAGTGCGTCACATAGAAAGTGAAAAATGATATGATTTCTATTCCATTTTGAAACAGAGGTAACGAACCATGATCGCCGCACTCTTCAATTCCCATTTCCTGAAAAAACAAACAGTGTCGACACTCGCTCTGAGAATACATGATATAAAACTGTTAGCTACACCTCATGAATCACTAGCTGGTGTTTGGAAACTCAAGAAAATACTAGTTCACCCCGGCCCGACGCGCCTTCTACGCGTAAAGTTACATGACTAGCTGGTTACTCGTAATTGCCATTAGTAACACAGAATATAAAAACACCGTGTTGAAAGTTTTATGTTGTAGTATAAATGCGTCCGTTTCTCTTCCTGGTCTCCCATAATCATGAAGTTCAATGTCTATGTTCTTGATTGCCATGTACTGGGAATTCGTCTATTATGTTACATAAGTCTAGATGAATAAGGTGGAAATCGGTTATATCGGTTGCCAATTTTGTTTTAAGGCGTACGCCCGAGCGAAACGCCTGTGCGCCTCTATAAGCCTAACTGTAATCTCAATCACCAGTGTTGTGGCATGGTATATAACGAGATAGCATACACGCTGAAGGTCAAAACTTGCATATGAAACGATTAGTAGAGCATCGGGAGTGCACCACCTAACGACAACAAATGAATAGAAATCCCGTCTTTATTATGGGCGTACACTGCCTTAATTGTATCGTTAATTGTCCTTGGGTTGGAAAATTCTTTTCACTAGTATGGCGGCAATCTATCCTAATAATTAAATCGATACGGGTTTGAGATTGTGCAGAATAATATACTGAAAAAACATGAAGCGACAAAGGTAATGATCTCCTTAAACAAAACTATATTCGATTAATTAGTTGTAAAGGGATAAGCAGCGATTTGCTTTTCTGCAATATGAACAAATTCTCCAAAATTCGTATTTTGGTTTAAATGTTACTGGCATGGATGTGCTACATGAACCTACACGTGCTTGGCTTGAAATCCGGTATTAAAGACAGGCAGTATTTTGTTATTGATTCTGTAGTTTCTATACGTGGTTTCGAAATTCAACTGAGATAAAAAAAAAAAACCGTTTGCATTGCGAAAATTCACATTTATAAGCCGTAATATTGTGCTCCATGACTGTTACAGTTTGACCTTAACACCAACTTTTGATCTTGTTGTGTTCTGTTCTGTGACTACGTGTGTAGACCACAATCAGCGGTTTAGAGAGATTTAGATGTCATCGCTGTATGTCTATTTGAAGGAGATGGTATGACAAACTTCCTCAAGCCCACTTTCCACTATTTTGTTTGTTTTTGTTCCTACAATTAAAGTAGTATACAGGGTGAGTCAAAAAAAAACTGACCCTAATTGTGTCCGCCATTTTGATTTTTTAAATAATATAATCTAGCACATGTGGTATCATCCGGGTGAAAGCTTAGTTCGTTATCTTTAATTGCTGCAAATATCATTTCCAATTGGTGAAGTATAGGCCGAGCGTACATTCTTTCGAACAAGAATCTGCAGTGAATAAACAGCCGATTTTTCTGGACACGATTTCCTTCGCTGAACGCCGTCATTTTAAAGTGAATATGTGGACAAAACCGATACTTGATTCAAACGACTGTAGCTCGGTCCATACCTAACCGAGATGAATGATCTTTGCAGTAAATTAAAGTAATGAATCAAGCTTCAGTCAGATGATACCAAATATGTTAGATATAGATTACTTAAAAAAATCAAAAAATCAAATGAGCCGGACCACAATCAGGTAAAGTTTTTTTTAGCTCCACCCTGTATAGGAATTGGTACATACATACTCTTTTATTTATAAAAGTTAAAAAACCGTATTTTCCCATTGTTTGATTCTCTCGCCTTATCGCTACTAATCCTTTTAAGATCTGATACCGAGTATAAACACCAGACATAAAGGTCAAATAAGGCCACTCGTACTAAAGATTTTTTACAAGAAAAGCGATCAGATTTCAGGTAGGGAGTATTTAAACAACATGAATATTACCCAATTAAATTTCCTTATTGTCACACAAGTCCCATCATCAGAATACCAATTTCAGAAAATTGTACATTTATGTATTATGTAACTTTTGTGTCTAATTTCCAATCACCCTTTCATTTATGTCTTTACATATTGTTCATTAATGTACAATGTGCATTATTTCTTTGTTTTAAATTCATCCCCCCCCTTTCAAAGCCGTCTACCTACTACCATTCTCAATATATCTGTACTTCCTACAGGATTACAGACTACATGAGTTTGACTTAGCTGTGTCTTCTTCACTCATAAATGTATCACTGATTGGTATTTATATTAAGCTTCATATAAGGTGAAATATAAATTTCCAACTTGGCGTGACGCCTTACCCTCTAAAATGTAATACAAGCTCAGATCTTTTTTGGTTGAATTGGGCCTTGTTTAAATGCAGTAATGTTTAATCTTATATCCCAGGCATAATAAGAAACAGGTACAGTAACCCGTGCTACTTTTTTAACCAATGCATCACCAACAACCACCTACCAGTGGAATATGATATGAATTCAATCCACTTTTGAAACCTCAGCCAATAAGTATCATTTCGTCATCGCTTCGTTACGCTTTTACTTACCAAAGAACGTACCGACTCTTGCTGATACCTGGGTAAACTTAAGTAGGATTAAAAGGCCTTGATCGTAATTAATAATTCTATATTAGGTTGCAGATATACTTTAAGAAATAGATCAACCTAATGGATATGACTAGACCAGATATAGTGTTTGCAAAAATTCGTTTGATAAAGTAAATCTAGCGTAAGAGGAAGCAAGTTGACATAAGAACCAATTCACTCTTACATATTCTTACACAGATTGCATGATGATACTAATGTTTCACCAATTTAACTGAAATCCCGCAGATATCTTTAAAGGGGAGTTTTTTAGGGGAAAATTTTAAACAAAATCCTGTTCATAATTGTATTAAAATTTTGGAAAGTATTTAAGTAATCTAATAAAATTTTTCCTTCCTTAAGTATAGAACTCATGAAAATAAGAGGTTTTGCCCTACTTACGAAGGCGTTCAACTCGTGGATAAAATAGGGGCACGGATATAACACTATAAATATACATCTATGCAACAGTAGAAGAATACGCATCTTACCAATAATCGTAGCTTTCCGAATTTACCAATACATGATATGTTATTCTTCAGTACGTAATAAGCAATCAGCTAAACTCCGTAGGTCTGTGTTTTGGCTTGATAACATTTCATTGCGGCTTAATGATATTTCCACATCATTACAAATTCGAAAGAAGTCAGTTTCCTTCTCTAGGTATAGTGTTTTTTTGTCCAACAAAGGGGGGGGGGGTCCTTCTACACGAAAACAAATTGGAGGAACTACCTTCAAGAAGGTCAGGATTGGGGAGGGGGGTGTATGCCATTTTCCTATACTTTACTGTGTAAAGTGCCTAAAAATGGATTATGCTACTATACGCAAATACTGACAATATTGGATTTTCTCTGTCTTTTTTTTAGAGGAAGAGCATGTGTATGTTTACTTTGGAACCCATCATTGCCGACTAAACAATTTTGCTGCATGAATGCGGTCGGTTTAAAAATCAATGAGAGGCCGCGTTACACTTGGCTGTCCCAATCGCTCTTGACAGGTATTGTGAGCCAGTGAAATAAGCTTTCATGGTATAGCATTGAGCTAGTAGGAGTAAGGAGAACATAACCAAGGACAAGGTTTCAGACATTTACCTGAATTCAGGCTTTCCGTTACTCCACTCTCATCACTTGTAAATTTTATTTTCAGCCCGCTTTAGGGCCATTTTAATTAACTGGAATTCACACACTTTTTTCAGGTTGTCCATCCATCTACAATTCCCTGAAATGATTATAAAAGAACATCAAAAAAACAAAAAACAAAAAAAAAAAAAACACCATTATAGATGCAAGACTACCTTTGATAACCCCATCCAAATCTTAGCAGTATTTGATTTTTGTTTAAGAGCGAATTTCGATATAACATATTTTTGTGGATCAAGTCCTACTAATTTTTTTCTATGTTCGAGGTTAACCTAATAATTATGCTTTTGGTGGTCACCAGAAGTACCGCTCGAAGGACCACTTAGATTAATATCATCCCGTCCGGAGATAGCGATGTCTGTCCTAACCACAACGCAACGACCGATTTTCGTGATTATTATGTTTTAAGAATCTTGTGTCCTATCCTTTCTGTATAACTTCAATGACCAATTTTCGTCCATCTTATTAGCAGACGCAAAACGATATTGGACTCCCGATATCTGCCGTTATCTTGTGGATATCGGACTTAAGTCCATTATTTAAATCGAATTTCACAAACGTCTATCCCTAGTCCTATTGAGCTCTGTATAATTATACCGACCGTATGTAGCAATCACTAAAGGTACGAATGAGACTAAAAATGCCCTCCCCCGGACAGACGATCGGGTCACATAACAAATTCATCATGGCTAACGCGTCATTGTCCCAGCACATCGAGCAGATTTGCAACGATTAATGAAGAACAGTTTAAAGAATTAAAATAGCAGGGGAAGATAGCGCTAACACCTGAGAAGTACTGAGACTAGCGTTGCAGTTTTTAGGAGTCATATTTGGCATCGAAAGGCTTCCCGACGGATTTTGAAAACTTAGACAAACCGCAGTTGGCCGATGTACTGAATATGTGATTATGTTGAAGTTCGACGAGAAAATGGTCAACCATCCAAAAAAACCTACGGGCTGGTTTGAATCGGCATCTTAAGAACACGGGAAAGTCTATTGATATACGGAATGAAGCCGTGTTTTTTTTTCGGAAGCCAACTTGCCTTTTCATCTACTCAGGCAAAGCTTAATAGAGAGGGCTATGGTGACCAAAACACCCTACATGCCAATCGTGAAAATGATTTATCCAAGTTGTATGGATCGTATGTCTGTTGATGAGAATACACCTTAAAGGATTACAAAACAAGGTATGGTTGAACTTATGCTGTACATTTGTCGCCGTGGTAGGGAAAATCTGCGTGTACTAGAGAAAGATCACTTTTCAATTTCAACTGACTCTGATGGAAGAAGGTATGTCCTTTCAGTCTAAGGATGAGTGACCAAGAAAATAAGAGGTGATAACACAAAAACGCGAGTGGAGGAGGAAGAATGTATGAAAACCAAAGTCGAAGGATGTCCGGTAGCAGCGTTTTCAGAAGTATTTATCTAAGCTCAACCCTGATGCTCTGCGTTGTTTCAGCGACCATTGCCTAAAACCCCAACATCAGATGATGAGCCATGACGCCAGAATGACACTAGGTTGACGGACGCTAGGGTCGGTTATTAGATGCGAAAGGCCTGTCCAGATGCTGCTAAAGCTTTCAAAGCAGTAACACTCAACTCACAGCTTCGAGCCACATGCATCACCATTCTTGATGAATCCGGATCTGCAATATATACATCACATGGTGTCAGGCCACCGAAATGAAGCAAGTATTAAATCGTACTTCGGGGTCGTCCTACCAACGATTCCAAGAAGGAGAAATTGTCTGATGCGCTATCTTCGTTGCGTCCAACAACCGGTATGTAAAGAACCAGAAGAGGCCGCCCCACCAACTGTTTGTGAAGATGATGTTCAAGCCGCTGAGGTCATTTCTTCAGTGGAATCTGCGAGCCGTTGCCTGTATCCCTCTTTCTCTCTGATTCCGCAATGGAGGAACGAGAGTCTTGGAATATAAATGGTGGAACGCAATCAATTGCTGAAGTTACGGGAACGACTTCCACTAAACAAAACTTCTTCTACTGTCAGTGTACACGCCAGATCGGCTTGCCACCCCTCAGCCTATGTCCTTTCATGGATATAGTGTCACCATCAACTTACAATTACAACCTCAGAAATAACTGACATACTATTTTCATGTTGGTGTTTGGAGTTTGAACTATGTTGTGTTTGTGAAAGTTTACTGTTGAACTTTATACCATTTTTGAACTTGAACTTTTAAACTGTACAAAAGTTGGATTTTGGGAGTTTTATTGGAATGTCTTGGACTTGCTATTTAAAGGTAAGTGGAAATTTGTGTTTAATCACTAAGATTCTTAAAAGTTAAGAGATCATAAAATTGGAGACTTTTCGTAAGATTACACAAAGATATTGGACTCGGACTGTCGAGTTTCAAAAATATTGTGCTCGACTTCGTCTGGCACAATATTTTGAAACTCAAGCTTAGTCCAAGTTCTTTGTGCATATACTCCAATTGTACCAATGTTATTAGGAAACTTGGTATGTGGGTGTTGGTTGAACACAAAGTGTACTACGTGTCCTTCACCATCACAAATGTGCAATTACCTCATGGTGCATATTTGTTCTGATAACTTTAATTTCAATACAGCAGCTCACCGGTTCAGTGCGTTGGTTGTAGGATATCATTCATAATAACAAGGACAAATGGACAACGAATAACTGCGTCCAGATTCATTCACGCAACAGTACGAAAACAAAGCACCTGTAACTATATTTTTGTGTAAGTGGAATGAATGGCGGTTTTCTGTGTAATTTGACATTATCTCGATTAGCTCCATCCTTTCTAAGTGTACCACACTTTGGCTGGATACATTTGCTTAAGAGGTTGCCTTGGGGTGCTTTAGAGTGCATTCGTAATACCTATAGAAGAAACGAGCACAAAATGATATAAAACATATTCGAATGAGGCAGATCTTCGATGCTCTTAGGTACATTGGTGTCGACCTTCTCATAAACTAACTTTAACGCTTTCTTTCGAAAATAAACTTGGGTATTTTATGGAAAATAATCTGTTTGTAGAATGAGAGAGAGTCCATACAAATAACTCTTTCACAAAGCAGGGACTAATTAAATGATCATAAAATCGTAAACAGACATTATTTGAGCACTATGATAGTGCTAATTTATAAGGATAAGATTTAATTTTCACAATAAGTGTTCAAAAGCAATGGAGGACAGCCGTCCGAAAATGTTATTAATAGGATTACTTAAAATGTTGTTGGTTGTGGCAAAATAGAAGCAAACTCATATTGAAATCATTCCATTTCAAAAGGTTCACTCATATTGAAATCCATTCCATTTCAAAAGGTTCACTCTAATGGTAATTGCGAGTTAAGGGTTCCATGGTTATAAGTTTGATGATAAGCGATTGCTCTGTTTTGTGGAGGTCTGATCAGATTTTCCGAAGTTTAGAAAGTACGCGGTAATTTGGCATCATCTATTGTCGTTAAGTTCAATAGTAGTTATATGTATTACATTTAGTTATACAGAGTAGCCTCATCAGTATTTTAAGTACTGCTCTCCCTGAGGGCCCTGGTGAAGTTATACACTTAAAAATCAATCAATCAATCAATCAATCAAACAATCAACCTCGCAATGAAAATCTCGGAATTAACTAGTCTCACTGCTATTGCGCATCCAATATATCTGATATCACCCTCAACCATCCAAATAGGGCATTGCTATCGTGATCAGAAGAACCACTAGCCAAGAACCATATGGAGTGGCACAAGTTACCTCTCTACTGATCAATTTGACGTTAAACTCATTTAGTCGAAATAAGGTGCTAAGACTACAAAAACCAATTTGTCAAAAGAACCCAACGATCCAAAACTAATAGACCGACAAAGTAAAGGTTAGCAAATATGATGATACGGCCATTAAAACTCAACATATCCCCCTGCCCTATGGCGTGTACACAGATTGACGCTAATGACCCCTACTAGACTCTCTAAATAAAGTGCAATGTTACAAACTGTACCCATTCAAGGTAACGGCAGACAACGAAACACTGCATGTTACAGTGTTTAACTGACATGACTGATGACGATTTTTGGTAAGTTGTGTTTTAGTGGGACCCCTTGGGACTATTGATTTTGGTACAACATAGAAGTCTGAAGCTGGTATATTGTCGTAATTCATGTTAGAATTTAGTATGGGGGGGCTGGAGTCCAGATAAATATGACTAGATAATGATGTGTTTTTTTGTTTTTTTTTTTTTTTTCTACTAATCGAATCATTAATGGTTTCATGTAAAGAGTAACCGCCAGACCACAAATCTAGCAAGTATTCAACTGAACAGAGTTAAAAATCCTTCTTTGCACATGATACAAAAAGTATTCACTGAGAGCACGGTGGCGCAACAGGATAAGCGGAGGAATCGGGATCCTACGTTCGTGAGTTCGAGTCCCGCTGAGCCAACGTGTTTGTGTCCATGGGAAAGATACTAGTCTAAAGCATCGTTCACACGCGAACTATGGGGAGGTTTATGAGGGGACATACAATCTAAGTGTAAGAGGCAGTGCGCAAGTGGCCCAGCAAGCACACCTAAATGACGCGATATGATTCTGACGATTTCTGATGGCAGCGTAATAATAAAGGCCTTGCGCATTGAGACAAACATGTTGTGTTTGCGCTAAATAAGTGTGTTACTATCCTTATTGATAAATAATCATAATGGTCACCAGCCATCCTTCAGATTTGTCAATTATCTAATTGACAAATCTGAAACACAACAACAGCAGACGCTATTTTGACGGTTTGATGAAGTCATATGGCCGTAGCAACACCGTTCACGTAATTAATCCGTGTCCGGTTGGATTTTGGTGGTGACGATAAAACGTTAGCAGTATGGGTTACGGTACTCCTTGTAGTAGTCAGCGTTCACCGCTCGTGCGTAGAAGAGATTGTGCAAATGGAATTGCGAATACCTAAAAAAGTCGTGTGCCGAGCAAGCTCGTACACGGAGTGCCCATCTCTTTTTAGCGTTGGGCCAAGACTCATCCACTACTTATTTGCTGGGGGGGTTCGCACGGCGAGTCTGTTACTTTTCTCGCATTGAATAATACCGGTACCTATTTAACCCCGGTGGAGAGGAGTAATGAGGTAAAGCGCCTTACTCAAAAAAGGGCACAAAATGTTGGCAGCAGGGGACTCGACCACGACCTTTGATTGCGGCGGCGAGGGATCATTCCCACTGGACCACGCGTGCCCACGAATACGTACAAAATATTTATTAGTATAAAATACGTATTACAAATGGTCAACGTACTTTTGTTTCGGGTGCGCCCTGATACAAGCGTACCGATCTAACGATAAACGAACCAATCAATGAATGCTTCAGTAGTGTTCATCGCTCTATAGGTGTCAGTTGATCCTGCCTTGGGTATTTGTAAAGCCCCAGTCACGATATTAGTGATTATTATGGGTTTCAAGAAACGTAACTTCGATCAAGAAAGCTGCTTGACCTTCAAGCAGCTCCAATCTAATATAAAACGACATTACTGTACTCAACACATCGAAGTTCTTAGCGGACTTAGAAGGAAGTCCTTCAATGTACTTTGATCCAACAATTGCATATATGTAGAAAATGTTAAGCCAATACTCAGCAAATCACTGCATACCCAGATAGCACTGCACATAAAGAACATTGCTGTGAGCCGAATGGAAATGCATACTGCATGCGAGATAACATGTAACATTATGTGGTAGGGAATAAGGGATGGAAAACATATGGTAAGGCTTAGACAATGACCCACAAGTCTTGGAATATATGCTAGCAGTGCTATATCGATAAAATATTTATTAGAGTATATTACAATTGATTGAAAAAACTCACGTTTCTGCTTTTGTTTTCTCGAGCGTACTACATGTAGCAGTAATCATTCTCTTGTGGGTGATTCAATCCAAAGCGTAAATACACTAGAGGTAGTTAATGCGGCTTCCGTTGCATAGATTAATTTAACATTGTTTACATGCTGGCCTACTTACTGTTATTCTCAAGGCATAATCGTCTTTGAAGTACGAGTGAACTCATATAGTTTGTTATAACTTGCTTGATAGCAACCGCGAAAAATGATATGATTAAATCTTGTTTTTAAACAGAGGTTAATGAACCATGATCTCCGCACTCCTCACATCAGATTCCTGAATAACAGTGTCGACACTGCTCTGAGATACGGTGCTATAGAACGCCTTGTTTAACACTAGCTTGGTATTTCGGAAAATTCTTAGAAAATGAAAGTAGTTCACTCCGAAGAGCCTGTAGTTTACTTAGTTGGTACTTGGTAAGTTCCGTCAGTATACAGAATATAAAACGACGTGAGTCGTTGCATGTTTTTCATATGATACCAATACTGTCATTTTCTATTTCCTGGTTTCCTATTGTAAATGCATTCTTATTCAGTGGGCGGTGTTTATGCAAACACGCAATATCATTGAGTGTTGCCTATTCTAATTTAAGACGATATTAGATAAGTGTCGAGCAAGTATTTACACGCGCGTGTATAATGTTACGAAGGGGGGGGGGGGTAGGACATGGCGCAACCTAACAGCAACAGAAGGACATTAACGTCCGGCGTAACCCGAGTGCTAGTCTTATTCAAAGGCTTTAACAGTAGGAGGGCGCTATTACGCATATCGAACGATCACACACAGACTTGACTAAAGGCTAGGCCTGGTCACGAATATTTACATCTAAATGGCCGTTATTGGAAATTGCACTGTTTTGCGGCGAGGTTAATCTACCTCGACGGATTTTGACATCAATAATTTTTACTTAAATTACCATGATATTACTAAGATCTTTTGAACGAAGTTTAAGAGCTGATTTTGTAATGTCACTGAGACAGAAACTGCCATAGTAAATGCACGTAGCAGTTCCCCAAATTACCGTTTGGAACCCCAATGCCCAAAACGAGCAGATCGTGTCCTACCCCCCTGGTTACGCAATCCACGCAGCTAGTACGGGTTGGTTCATTTTTGACAGCGAGTGAATATTTGTGTTGCCTTTTCAACTAATCTATTCAAATAAAAATATTTCCGGTGATTAAAATAACCAAAACTAAATGGGATTGAGAAAGATAGGATTTGTTGTTTGCCTATCTAATATCGTGTAATAATGGATGGGCAGTCCAATATTTTCATCATAGTTTGCGCGGGTGTCAAGAACTGGCGAGTTCTAGTGATGTAGTGTTCTAGTGATGTAGTGTCCTACCTTTTGCGTTCTCTATTGTGTAATGAATGTATCACCTATTTCATCGCCAATATCTAGCATCGTCTACAAGGTCACGGTTTATTCCGTGTATGTTGTCATGGTAGCTAAGACACTCTGTCATGGAGGAAAGTTTCTTACACCGGTGTCATATATTACAGTGTCCGTGTGACTGAGTGTCCTACCACCCATCTGCTTATTGTGTTCTCCATTGGGTGCTGTATGCATCGTTTGTTTCAGCACTGTACCCAAATGGCCTCGTATACAAGGTCACGGTTTATTCCGTATGTTGCTATGGTAGCTTGGACACTCTCTCATGGGGGACACTCAGTTTCTTACACCGGCATCCACTACTCAAGATATTAGACTTTTCATCCATTGTGACACGATATTAGCTATGCAAAACAACAAATCCTATATTTTATTTTTTAAGTACCAATTTCGATTTTCTTTCTTTGAGTGGACAAGTACTGGGACTGTGAAATTCGATTTTGATGTTAGAATACGTCCTAGGTGAAATAGGGTTGAAATTGGTTGCCATTTTTTTCCATTGTGTTGTTAATTATTAGAGTCTGATTTTTATTAGTGTCAGTTCATGCATATTGTCGAGGGTATGGTTTATCTTGGAGGGGATGCGTTGATACCTGAATTTAAAAAGCCGAACATATAGTAGATACATTATTAAGCGTAAATGTTACTTTATTGCAGTTAAAAGCTTCAAAATTTGGTATAAATTTCATGATTATCTCTTTTATAAGATCAGTAAATGCAATGTTTAGATTTCGCCGGTGGTTGTCCTATGTGTAGAATGTGTAAGAATTTGCTAAATTAAACGTAAATGGCTTTGCCTGTATGATATATTCTCGGGGGTTTGGTTTAATTCATCTAAACGAAAGTCACTTTCGCTTGAAGATAGTTACGACCTTTATAAAAACCGCGGCATTATGCTTATGCAGATGCGGGGATGCAGTGAGCGCGCCCCATGCCCAAGGGCTTTTCATGAATGTGGACCGATATCGAATCGATACCCGAGTGACCTTTGAAATTATGCGGTCACATTTCCGAAAACAGAGCTGGGCATGGGCGTGTTCACTGCATCACCGCCTGCATACCAGATAGGCACTGCAATGCGTGGTCCAATACTTGACCTAAATATTTATTATTTAGTTTGGCCTCTATTGGCTTACAATAGTGGATAACATATATTTTGCTCATGGCCAATATTGGCTATACTCATGCAATTGAGGGTACGATGTGCGATAATTTCGGATCCCACGCATGATACTGATAAAAAATTGGAGATTTGCGCCAATATTTATTGGTTCGCTAGAGTTTTAAATATTGGGCTCGACGGTGTCTCGCCCAATATTTTTGCAAATCATAGATGACCCAATAAAATTGGGCTGCATCAACTAATTTATTACAATATTGGCCCAAAATAATACATTATTGGTTATATATTGGATCAATGATGGGCCCAAGATGGCCTGTTATTTTGTTCTCTTAAATTGGACCAATGATTGTAACAAGGTTGTTACCGGTGTTGTGCCAATGATGGCCCTATGCTCTTTTACAACAATTATTTTAATGGAGTTTTTTTCAAGCTGTGCTATTTTTAAATAAATTAATTAGATAATTTCGAGCTACTCACATAGATAATATTTTTAATGAAACTGGTATAATATAGTATAATGTCATTGCAATAATGCTCTCTGTTTAAAACACCAATTGTTGAGACATAAAGACCTCAAAAAAGTAACACAACATGTCTAAATACCCCCATAAGATACAAACCATTGATCTATGCACAAAAACATAAAATGATATAAATAGTCTGTTTTGTTCAGCAAATTTTGACACCTTGCTTGCTCCATTGTGATCAATATCGCCAACATAATGTCCATTTTACGAAAATGTGTCACATTTTGAAAGTTGCAATTGAAGACATTATTACAAGGTTACAATACACAACCATGTATATATTAAGTGACCCACACTTCACGGGAAGAATGCGGTTTCACTGAATGGCAATCAATATGGCTATACCTTTTATTGCAACTTTTAAAAAGGGAGAGATTGTCTTATAATGGGTATTGTGTTGGCAATATTGATCGCAATGGGGCAAGAAGGGTATCAAAATTTAGGGAAGAAAACGAACTTTTGATATATTTTTATGTTTTCGTGCAAACACATGCTGCGTTACTTTTTTTGGGTCTTTATTAGTGTATTCCTATATGTATTTGACTGAGTTCTCGCCTGCAATCAATTGCTTTTAAGTCAATAATGGGCCAATGTTATTCCAATAATTGGCTCTATATTGACTGCTTGTCTTGGGTCATTATTCTTCACCAATATTGGACCAGTAAGGGGTGCCGATATGAAGCCGATGCCACAGATGCCAATGGCAAACCATTATTGGCGCAATATGCAATAGCCACGTGTTACCGATGTCAAGATTACCAACGGAATACCATTATTGCCCTTGGAGAGCCAATAAAGGACCAATAAAGGCCACTCACATAATGCCGATGCCACGATTACCGATGGGGAACCATTGTTGGGCCAATATATGCGTGCTATGTGGGTAAGCATAAGCCCGGTTTTCTAAAGGTCGTAACTGTGGCGATCAATAAGTCATGCTCTTCTATTCATACGCATACATGCCATACAACACATGTTTCGTATGTTCATCAATAGGTTACTGGTTCCCATCAATGAACGGATTAAATCTTATGAATGGAAAACGATCTTCAGGTTAACCTATGCAAGGATGTTGCCCTCAATCCACGCCACATTAAAATGGAATTGATTTTCCTGGATAAACGAATAGAATCGTCGAAAACTAAAAGTTTTTAGAGACTTATCCCCTCAATTCATACCTCCACCTACAGAAAAGTAGAGGCTATTCCACTATCAACTGGAATCTAGTGAACTGACACGAATAAAACATCACACTGGTTGGGAAATTCTTTTCAGCAGTGCGGTGCAATCCAGCCAGAAAAGAAGAAGAAGGGGGAACATGGTCCAGTGGATAAAGTGCCAGTCCCACACGCCAAATGTTGTGAATTCGAGCCCCGCT
>JAMKCH010029981.1:0-18182 GCA_023653785.1 Ophioderma brevispina
ATTCAAGCTTCGAAAATACGTAGTGGGTGCTTTGGAGGCTTGGACACGGATATCATGTAACCACCCTTGTCATTGAGCAGTGGCCCCCCAGGGGAGAAGCCTTCTTGAGAGTTTCCGCCATCCAGGCCTCTGGACAGATTATTCAGGCATGATAAACTGTCAACATCAAATCTCTCGCATCCGAAAACAATGTTCATGACTAACTAGAGATTTAAATTAGAACTTTAACCTCATTTTTCTCTGGATACGGAGGAAGTCAGGAGGATTCTCACATCCTGTCCCAGTCAAAGTGGCATAAAAAGGCGGTCAAGTATTATCGACTGCCTTTTCATTTCTGTTTCCGGTTTTGTCAAAATTATGAGGGTATTTGATTTCCAATGGTCACAACATCGGAAAAAGTTACAAATGCAAAACAATTCACAAACCGGATATTTCGAGTGGCAGGGATTTATTAGTCCTCAGAATCATGTCACCAGGCGTAACGATAAAGAATAGTGTTCTCGATTCAGAGGATCTTTACGCAACATAAGGTTCACGCTTTATTCCGTTGTCGTCTATGGAGCCGGACTATGGTTCCAGGGGGGCTATCCCCCCTTTTACACCCGGACGCAAGTGGTACAAGTCCGTTTAGGTCCGGACTGCATCTACTGTTGAGTGAACTAACTTACAAGCTAGGTCATACAAAATGACACACATGTTATATATATTTAATACTGAATTGAGAGCCCTTCAGTTTTTTGTGCAGTTGTTACCATACAAGGCCCCTGATAGTTGGCTTTTGTGAGCCATTTAAATACAATATTGATGTGTGTATCAAGTTTCACATCAAGGTTCATTATTCACCACAAATCATTATTTACAAGAGGGGAAAAAGAGGTGTGTGTACTGTGGGTGTTTGTTGTAGGCCAAGTATAATAGGTGGTTTATGTACAATGATTATGTGAGCTTGCTAGTAACCTGGAACCGAGTCCGTTACTTATCATGGGTAATGCGCGTTTTTTTCACCCGTGGCCAAGAATATTCACAAAGACCCGAAACTCTCAGCCCACAAACTCTAAAACAATTCTGGTTTTTTTTTTTTTGGCCGATTCGACAATTGCACTACGTTATTGATCAAATCTAGGAATAAGCGAGAGTGGAAAACCTGGATGCAGGAGTCCAGAGAGTTTATTCAGCTCAAAAAGGTACAAAACAACGGTTTCTACGATTTCTAAGGGTCAACAAATGAGCTGTACCGGGTTCAAGTTCTCAAAATCTTCCGATTTTAAAAATGGTGCGCCCTCAAGATTTTCAAACATGGTATTTTTGCTATTGCAGGTTGTAAACTTCTATATATACATTAGCCCCCCGGATTAGCCCTTCCCACCTGAAAGGATTTAAGCCCCAATCAACGCCCTTATGGTTAAACAAAAACGCCATTATTGTGTTTTTACACAAGAAAACACGGGTTGATTACCACGACATGTACCCTTGATTGACCAGTCTGTACCTTTGTGGTTTTTAATATCTCAAAGTGGAGAAAGAAACAAGCATCAATGAGTAACGATTCTATGATATTCCTGTAATAGACACATTTGGTTGACACCAATTGAAATATGGGCAAACTTAAAGTTAGCTTACAAATGACTGGATGTCTTTAGCGTTTTTAATGATCGCTATCTCTTTTTGGGTTTGTTATTTCTACTCTCATGGCCTAGACTCTCATTGCGAGGCCAATTGAAGAAATTTCAAATTTTTTTGGAAATGTGCCGGTCCCGCCTTTAAGTAAAATAGGCACCTTCTTCACCTTCTTGCCTTACTATGAATACTTACGGAAATTGAAATAAACCGAAATATCAATGACGCTAATTAAGCCTCGAGAGCAGCGACCTTCCAATCCTATTATTGATTAAAATTTAAAATTTGGTTTTTAAATCGATTTTTCTCTGAATGAGACCTTATTTTGATTTTGTTTGAACGGCTGAAAACCAACTTGAAATTAATTTTAATTTCATATTTTATTGATTTTTTAGTTTTTTTGTGTATATTTTTCCTTGAAATTGTCAATATCAAAAATCGTGTTTTTTCCTTTTTAAAAAAAATGTAATCAAAAGTAGTAATTTCACTGCTGCCCAAAGTCACCCCTTGGCATTGATAATGTCAGCATGTTATCTGATCAGGTTCGGATTCATTCTTCCAGTCATTGCATGCTAGAAGCAGTGGCGTAGCTAGCATGCTCGGGCCCGTGGCCAAACACCAACCGGGGCCCCAAGGTTAAGGGCGAGGTCATTATTTACGCATGGGGAATGGAGGATTTGAGGGGGGGAACCCGACAAATTTTTGTAAGAGAGATGGGGCACGTGAATTTTTCATGCAGACGCAGAGGGGGACTGAACTTTTAAATGGGAAAATCAGCATGATCAGGGGGGAACGTGAAATTTTTGACTTTAAGCTGAGGGGGGAACGCGGAAATTTTTGCCGAAAAAAAGTTGAAATCCTCCATTCCCCCGGCAATAAATAATGACCGCTCCCTGAACACGATTCATCCTGTTCTTCACAGTGGGTTGGCGACAATGTAACTTGTTATCATCCTAATGCAAATATTAGATTCAAAATTAAAATTGTTCGAGCTGAACCTTGGCCAACAGATATCATTCATTCACGGCGTGGTAATTAAAGAAAAAATGTTGCTCAATAATACATCTGATGAAAATTAATGCACAAGAGCTTACATAATACGTTGAGAGCTCACCATTCCAACATCTTGAGAATTTTCAATTCTAATGAAATATGTGTTTTGAGATGACTCCTCTCGCTCCACTCACTCTTCCTTTAATCTCTTAGGGCCCTTTAATCTCCGGGGCCCATTTCCCCATTTCTGCAAAAAACTAGTGTTAGACTTTAAAGTGAACATTGATCCGATCGGTAATGGCCCGTTCCCATATATCCAATTTTGGTATTTGAAGAAAGCTAATATTTTTATCATTTACCCTTTGAAATCTTGGGGCTAAGAATGTTTGGTTTGGATGTTATGAGCGAAAATGTGCCCCATTTTTTTTTTTTTTTTGGGGCGACAAATATTAATTTTGGTAACTCAGAGGTCTTTGGAATTACAAAATCACTTTTTTTTATTAGCCATGCCCCTTTCCCACATCCAACGGATCAATATCGGCGTGAAACTGTTACAGATGGGGGTTTGGAGTGAAGGGCATTTTTCAAGATTAAACTTTAATTCGGATCACCCCCCTTTAATGATATCTTTTCAGGCTGAATGTGCCATTGTGTCATATACGGAAAGAAGGGGGTCAAAATTTAAGAGAAATCTTAAGTCTCTTGGGCTCATAACACGTGTCACTGAATCCACCGAAACTAAAGTATCTTTATCCTTCAAGGGCCCCTACAGGGCCTTTTTCTCAAACTCTCGGTTTTTTCTCTAGAACTTTCGGGCCCCCAATTCTCATTATTGCCATTGGGTCAAATAGCCCAAAAGATTCAAAAATAGGAATAACAACCCCCGGTGGGGGGGTAAAAAAAACCCCCATGTACGAAGTCACTGAATCCAATTTCATAATTGTGTGTAGCTGGGGCCTGGTACATGCCCATAGTATTTTTAAATGCAGACGGGCCAACGTTGACTTAAGATAAGGCCTCTCACTTATCGGTATATGGCAGGCTAGAAGGGCCCCAGGATTAATAAATGCAGCGTCACAGCATTAGGCCTTGTTTTTGAAAATCAAAATTTTTAAATATTGTGTTTTTGTGTTTTTTAAGTTTTTGAGTTTTATTGATTTTTTAGTTTTTTTCTTTTTATTCTCTTCTTTTTTCTCTCTTTCCTCCTCCCTCTCTATTTTTTTCTCCAAGTTCTTGGGGGGGCCCCTAATAAACCTCTCGGGGCCCGTGAACTTTGTCCACTCTGTCCCTATAGTAGCTACACCCCTGACTCCATAAGCCCTTAATGTAGTGTAATACTGCTGCAGACCATGTACCGTGTACACCGCTTCAAACAAAATGCTTTTATTCCTTAGCCTTTGTACATGAAAAGAGAACGAATTTCAAAAACAAAATCCGTTCTTAGTAGTGCGACCCATATTACGTCAGTGTAAATACTATACCGGTTTCGATAGCTCCAGCTAAGAAGTATCTGCGATTTTGTGATTCCAAACAGACACGGTTTAAATTTTACTACACTTCATCATGATTATACACAAACATCTTCTGTGCCATAGTAGCCTTAAAGACATCTTCATTAAGTACATGTACATTTGAATCCTCACAACTTTAGACTGTCCCACAGTCTCGGCTCTGTCTTCGGTATTCAGGGCACAGTAGGGTCAACTGACATAAAATCAAACTTATTTACACATCGCACTCACCAAAACGATGCATCTAATGTAATTATACAAAAATCAACAACTAAAATCCTAAAAAAATCAATCACTGGCCCTCCCTGAACCCTGGACATCGGGCCTTTTAATTCTGCGCTGACACCTTTTTTGAACCCAATGGCCGCCCATAACGCCTTATACCGAACTTTGTACTTGTCCACGATTGACAAAATCAAAATACCACTCGTCCGCCGATTTGGTTGACTCAGAGAGATGTAGTCCTTTTTACCCGTTCGTTTCTTACACAGACCATGAGAGGGTCTAACAACTTTGCCCTGAGCGTCACTTGACAAAAATTAACTCCCACACCTTTCGCAATACTACAATGTTATTTTCCCGCCTATCGTCATTTGCTTTACCATAATTATCCTTCCTGTTTTGAAAAATATAGCCAGGAGCAACTTTAAATTTTGTTTACGTTACGTAATTAGAACACTAAGTACGGAGATTCATGAGCCTTGAAAAACTGTCTGCATCAAAGACGGCCTTTTGGCTAGAGTTTTCCTCTTACCAACTAAAAAGCAACATATTTCGGAGAATTTCGTTACGCAAAATCATGTATGACTGTTATAGTCTTTGGAACATTGGTACGTCATGGGAGGATAAAATGGTATTAATCTGTCCTAAGTCGTAATTATCCCTGTAGATAACGCAAATATAAACATAAAGTCAACCTAAAATATCTATATACTACTATAATCTTATTACAAATATTGTTTCCAATGATCATAACATGATTGCGAATAATCACCCTGCTTGATATGCTCTAAATCATTCTTGATTGTATGCTTGTGAGTAGATAAAAACAAATAAACTAAAAAGTTCCAAGCCTTAACTTACAAACGGTAACATGAATAGTTTTTTTATTATAGTTTCATATGCTTATGATTTTTGGCATTACAGTAATCGATTATCTGGAAAGTGACCTAACTACTTTCCATGGTAACCTCCAATTGGGAACTATAAAAAACATGTAGGATTAGCTATAACACGCATTCTTTATTCATGAGATATTTTAGTTATAACACCAATACTATGGTATCGACTTGACGGACTACACTTTATCAATAAACTATTGAATAACATTTGGCAAATTGCAGATAAGTCACTGACATCCATGTATAAAATCATTGTCCTCATCTGTTCATTTCTTGATAGCATAATGCTCTTGATCTTGCCAATGAGTCCTACTACTGATAGGACAATCATTGGTCAGAAGTTTGCCGAAGGGCTCTCTCTTTCCAAATCGTACAAAAGATCTCATCCCTCCTACCAGTTTTGCAGAGTAATGGCATAGTCCCTTCGCAATGCCAATCAAATATCACAGCTCTAAAATGCAAGGACTGATCGTTTTAAAAACAGTGCCACCCTATTTAGTGATTTATTGAACCATTAAGGGCCCAGAGCATTTTTGCATGTTTTACCCTTTTTTTAATATCTTATGTGATTGCAATTGTTTTAGCTTTTGCGAGTGTGTATTTATCATGTTTTTATAATTGTCTTGAACATGTGCAATATCTCGCTGTTAATTTTTTGTATTTATAATAATTAATGTGTTTTAATTATGTAACCACATTGCCCTTTGGGCCTTAGCCCACGATTTTTTGTGTGTAATAAATATACACCCATACTACTAAGTAGCTTTTGTATTTACAAGACATGTGCAATAAACAACACATCGAAAATATTTGACTGTCAAGGAATGTGTTCATTAAATTTTCAATCATTTATTTATTATTTCCATCAATTACAATATCAAAAATGTCAAATATTAAAAACATATGATGAGGAGGTATACGAAAAGCAAAAAATCCTGAGGTGTTATACCCCATGAACACACAAACATTCGGACGGGATAAACAAATCAGACAAAACGATACAAAGACACAACAATTAAAGATACAACAAGAAAAAACAGAAAGTAGTCATTAGAAATTTAGTACAGAATTCATAATTATATATAATTAGGAAGCAGAAACAGTATTTGTATCCAAGTGAAATAATCGTAACATGTCTTTATAGTTAATTCGTTCTTAAACAGATTTTTTCGCCAAAATAATCCCATTTTCAAGTCCATGTCAAAGCCCTTTTAAGCAATCCTGAAGATAAAGCTGAAAATTTTGGTTTTAAAATAGACCAATAGTTCTTGCCTTCCTTATATTATCGGTACACTGTTCCAGATTTTGGGGCCAGTTGTTTATACTGACTTTGATTTTTATGTGAAATGAATACAGGTAGTTATCTTTATTCTTGTATTGTACGTATGATTTTATTTCGTGATTTACAACATCCCTTTAAATGGGAATGTGCGTAGTATATGTATCTTTTACGTATAATGAATAGAGCTATCTCTTTGTCTACATGTTAAAAACATGCCAAATAACATTGTATTTTTTGAATAAGGGATTGGAAGGAGGACATGAAAAAGTGCTATTGGAAATAATCCTTAAAGCTCTTTCTGTAGTCGAAACAAAAAAAAAAACTTTATTAAAGTTTCCTTTGAATGTACTACCCATAGCCATATACCATAGTTATGTATGGTAAACACTAATGAACCAGTACAACTGGATACATGGTGTGTTTGGTAAAAACCAATTTAACTTTGTTTAAAGCACGATCAGTGATTTGCTAAATCAGCAATCGAAAAAATATTCAAAAATCAGATTTGTTGCATGTAGTAAAGACGACAGATATCCTCACATTACCCTTGCAGATGATCAGACCAGAAGAAAACTAAAAGGCAGATTCGAGATTTTAGTCATTACTGTCCGACGTTTAGTTCATAAGATACGTGTATACTTGTTTCTTTTCGAACGATGATTGATGAGAAGTGGACGAAATTCGTATTTTACGAACGCGTAAAAACAAGACTGTATTGTGACGAAAAATGAAGGGTAAATTTGGTTTCTGCACCAAAAAAAGCATTATTTTTACAGAAATAGAGTCTTCCTCTTCAAGTTACGCCCAACATTAGCAAAAGTGATGGACGCAATCCAGCATAAAGGCGAAGGCCAAAAAAAGGGCTCTTTAGGATAGAATCGCCGCTGGGTGGTAACAGTTGCACGCTAACGCAGTGGCACACAAACAAAGCCGATATTTTCGTGCGTGGCTATTGACTGCTACAACACGGAAGTTGATGGAGAATCATATCTTGGATGGAACACTGAATTAGTTTATTCCTTTACTGTCAATTCTACAGCTTTAGTCAAAAAAGGTAAAAATAAGGGATTCTACAGACTATCCTTCACTTTGAAGATATTCCTGACAAATTTCAAAATTTTTCAAATCACTGATGTGTCGTTAAGTACCACTACGTTTTTAGAACACTACTTGCACCACATTTGTCAATTTTGCACTTTTCCAAGTTAAATTTTCATCAAATTGTTAGGGGGGGCCTTTTAGGAATTTGGACTCCTTTAATCTATTAGTTTGCAACATCAGTAAAAATGCTTTGAAGGCACATATTTTTCTCGTTTTGGGATGAGGTGTACAAAGAAACATTAGATTTGCTTGTTGGCATTAAGCGACAATTTGTTAGATTTAAACCAGTTACTATTCTTCCAGCTCTTTATTTACCTTGCTTACAGAGCGTAGATAACTTTTTGTGAGAGCAGAAAACTTTGGTATCGTCCGCACAAAATTAAAGGACAAACAATTTGGATGTGTGGCAAATGTCATTCAATTATATTATAATAAATAACAGTGGCCCTAAGATGGAACCTTGAGGAACACCACAATTCATACCTAATTAAGGTGACTTTTTTTAATTAAAAGAAAACATGAGTGTTGTCTTTTAAAAAGATAATTAGAAACCAGTTATGAGTACACCTCTTCTACAACCCATAGTGTATAACTTAGCCAATAATACTTTGTGGTCTATGGTATACGAATGTGTTGGCTAATCCATAAATATACCAAACGTGTACATGTTATCATAATATTGCCTTACTTAATATTAGTAACAAAATCTAATACAGCCATATACGTAGAGTGGATTTTTACGAAAACCATATGGCTTTGATACAAACATTTATTTTTTTGGTTTTTTTTTTTTTTTTTTTTTTTACATAAGAAATCATAACAACGATCGTAGACAATGCGGTTCAAGAATTTTAGAAAAGCAGGGCAATACGGACACAGGTCTATAATTGCCCAAAAACACTCAGGATTTTCCTATTATAAATGGTACAACCTTAGATATTTTAATTATCTGGTAACACTTCAATTTACCCCCCCCCAACAGAGAAGTATTGAATATTTTCTTTATGGTAGGAATATGCTATGTTCACTGGGAATTTGTTTTTCAAACCAAATCAGGTGTCAATCATCTAGACCAGAACTTTTTTTACATCCAGTTTTCCGATAATTTTTAGGATTCTTTTTCACAGGTCGGTTTAAGAAACAAGTTGAAGTATTGCTTTTTCTAGGTAAGATGTGAAGTTTTTCCCTGTATGGTGAATACTAGATGCTAATGATGATCCTATACTTGAAAAGTATTTGTTTAATTCTGTGGCGATTTCATAAGGATCGGTTAAATATTTTATTTCCAGATACAACTTCTGCGAACACGATTTTTTGCAAGGTCTAAGAATAGAATTTAAGACCTGCCATGTATTCCGCATATTATATCTTTCTTTTTCGAGAAGATTCACTCTAATTAATTTTGTTTTGCTAAACGTAATATCGAGTTCAACTTATTGCGGTACTTTTTGTATTTATTAATGTTTAACTCGGTTAGGTTTTCTAATAGTAGATTTCTTATACAGAGTGTTCTTTCTTCGAATTGAATTTAATAAACCAGAGGTAATCCATGGTGCCTGGGGTCTATTTTACTTTCTATAACTTTCTCAAAACTCTAATAGTTTTCCATTGGAATACATTATTAGAAGATGGTGAACGTTTCTAAACATTGTATAAAGAGACATTAGCATCATCAGAAACGGAACAAATCTCATTCAAATTTACTTAATTAGTTTATGATTTAAAGTAATTGACACATTTGATCAGTATAAAATCGCTTTTCTATATATCATACTTGTTACTCTTTCTAGATACCTTAGAGTTGGTAATAGTGAAAATAGGGAGGTGGTCGCTTAGAATCAGTCAGTAGTATCCCTGATGTTTGAGTGTAACTGGTGGAGTGGGTAAATTATTATCCAATGAGTGGGCTTGATTTTGAGTGTTTGTAATTCTGGGTCGGTTGGTGTAATGGGTGGGTACATTGAATAGATACCACGTATTTAGAAAAACACTCAGTATAAGTAGGAATGTCTTCATTTATAGATTTATATTGAAGTCGCCAATTCAGATAAACAAGTTTGCTTTCATTTTTTGTAAGATTTGATAAAAAAGCCTATTGGCAAAAATGTTAAATTTTCCTCATATGCCTGGTGGAGGTCTGGACATAATGCCAACAATGCTGTTTTGATATACGTTCCAGTTCAATTTCGATAAACAAACTTTCTACGTGATTAGGGTGTTCAATTGGTGACAATCATTTGTACATGCTATTGAGGCTGTCCTTAATATACAAACAAACGCCCCACCACCTCTTCGATTTGTCTATTTTCAATTCTAGATTATATCCATTGAGATTGAAATAATAAAGGGTTCGTTATTTAAACCATGTCTCCCCAGACCAATAATTCAAAAATTTATATTTACCGTTCAGAAGAAATCGTTCAGAGTCTCACAGTTTTTATTCAAACGGCGATTTGTTGATATTGCAAGGGGACAGATTATTTTCTGATAGATTAATAATTCTTTTAGCGCTCCTTCTGTATAGTACGTTGTAAAACTATTACAATCACCATCATTCAATTCGGATTGGCAAGGAAACTTAGTAGGATCTAAGTACAAGTGTTCGTAGTTATTGGTATTGACCTCTTTAATGACATCTGTACTCATACACGCTATATAATTCAAGTAGGAATTCACTTTGCTCAATAATATGATTTTGAATGAAAGGCAAACTAATATCTTTAATACATGCTTTTTACAGTGCCAGTAACACTAATACAGCTTTTACGAAATTCTTTGTTAGGTAAATTTCAACTACAAAATGTGAGTTATAATTCTTGCAAAATAATAATAACAGCTTCCTATGATTTTTTCTAACATGCTTTTGGACATACCGAGCAAGGACAAGACATAATTAACAATACGAAACAACAGACAAAATTATATAAGAATAAAAAAGGTATGTAGAGTTACGATAATAGCTTATATAAGTGATAGGAAGCTAACATATAATTATGACCCACATGTATCAAGTAGCACACTTGTCATATCAAACACAGGCCAAAAGATTAAGAGTGTTGGATGATCGGTTAAAATTAAACGTACACACTTTAGTATATTTTAACCTACCCCAAAACTATTATATGTTAAATATATATTCACAGAATTAGATGGTTTTTACATCAGCAAGTAAATATACACCATGAAAAGGTACAGCCGCGCTTAATTTATTGAAGAAAATCATATTCAATTGAAATAAATACCATGCAAATCACGGGAAGTGGAAAAGCAATTGATCGTAAATTACCTTAATCTCAAGGAGGTACACAGATCAATGCCTAATAAAACTCGTCTTTTGTTAACTAAATTAGATGGACCAGATTAAAAATTTGATGAGCTGAACAAGTGTGAAAGAGCAGTAAATAGATTGTGATATATACTCCATTCGAAGGTGAAAAACTAGATGGCACCAGATTAAAAATTGATGACTGAAACACGTGAATGAAAGAGAGAGCAGTACATTAGAGGTGATATATACTCCATTTCGAATGTTGTGTGATAACTTTGCTATTGAACAGATTGACAGGACAACATTAGCGTGACTTGAAGAGAATTGAGTTATCAATTGATTACGTTTCCTAGAGTAATTACAGGTTACTCTGCCTGCCTAATATGATGAGCAACCATTAGCGAGTAATGAAATGGCCTTGCAATTACAACTAATTACAGTATAGCCGGTAGCCACGATGGTTATGAATACAGTGAGAATTTTATACAATTTAGACAGGTATCAACTTCGACAAAGGGAAAGGACAATAATATGACAATGCAATGTTAATTATCATTATTACAAGTACCTTTGATGACGTCAATGAGAGGCACTCTTTAGTATTTATTGCCCTGGTTTTCATGTGATGTGATAATGTCCTTCCTTTAGTCTTCTGTTTAGCCACCCTATCTTTCCGGAGTTCTTCTTCAACATGGCACATGGATGCTCATAGGGATTGTCAAATATTAGTGAGGTTGCGTTTGGGATATGAATTCGTGTAGTTTTCCCTGGAGTTGCTGTGGATCTTGCCGCAAAAATTCGGCCGTTATGCCTCCAGCGGACACGGACACGGGGTGATCTGATGTATTTTTCAGGAGTTTCTTGATTGCTTTGGTCAGATCTTCCTTGATCACAATTTTGTGGCCCGTCAGTCTCCTTCTTTGTCTCATTATGGATGCCTTGTGCATAATTGGCAAAACTTGACAAAATTCCCCTGGCTTGGGATTGGTGGACATTCTGTTTCCAACCTCTATGTGACCATGTATATCACTGTCATTTAGTTCGATGTCAGCTTTTCTTTACCAGGGTTTTGATGGTTTATTTCGTATCCTCACCTTTGTTAGGTACGCCAAAGACACGTAAGCAATCTCTGCGAGAGTACTGTTCCAGGTCATTGAGATGTGTTTCAGTGTGGTAAATGCGAGACTCTATCTCAGCAAACTTGACACTGTCATTTTTGTTTGAGCTTTATAGAGTCAAGGTGAGATGGATATCATGGAATTTCACCTCACACTTCTCAATGGTGGTAGAAGCTGTCCTCTCTTACTTCGCCAAACAAAAAAACCTCTTTCGGAAAGTGACGAAAGTCTTGTCCACAGTCAAACTTTTGCATTTCACAATGTCGGCCGCAGGTAGCCATGGTAGTGGTGTGGTAGGCCGGTATTACTGTAGTGAGAACGACCTGCAGGTCGCGTGGACGTTTATGATTTTATTACATTGAGTTGTGTGTCAAGACGACGCAGAGGTGTTAAAAAAACACGTCCAACACCACTCCACCACTTCAAGTTGTCCCACAGAAATTTGACCGGCCAAGTGAAGTTCCAGTCCTCAATGCAGATTAGAATATTATTAAACTGCCCATGCAACGGAAAAACGATACCGTACTACTTGTGCTGCTGCAGGTTCAGTTTCAAGTTTTATTTCTCAGTGCAATATTTTGGCGCCCTAATTTCTAAAAAATCGTTTTTTTGCATATATGTAATGCTGTCCCACATGATAACCACTGTCGTGAAAATAGCTAAGTTCAAATCATATAGAAAATCACAAACTTGTATTACAAATTAAGGATCCGGAATTTGGTTATACACAGTACACTGTTATACTATCAATACATGGAAATGAGCATTTAGTTGAGTATATTTAGTTCATTGATGGGTTTTTTTTAAATACACAAAAAATATACTCGAAATCTTGAGTCAGCTTTTAAGGTGATAATAATTATACACTCAAACTGCTTTGAAATGTGGAAAATGCGACACTACAAATTCACAAAATATTCAGTTTTAATCTAAACTCGCAAGTTGTTATAAAACATTGCAACAGACACCGAACACTAAAATAAGCTCTGATAGTTCATTTATCCTTACAAGATTATTGTCGACCAAAACACCTCCACGAGGCAATTTAAAAGATAAATCCCATTCTTTTTCGGTTTACAAGTACAAAAGAGATCCCGAGAATGGCTTGCGTCGATTCAGGTCGTCGTTCTAAAGGAAATATGTCATGATCTGACATTGGCAAATTGGTATGGATTGGAAAGTTAAGGAACGTTAGATACATATAATCAAATAAGTTTGAAAAATTTTCCCAATTTGTTTAGTATTTTGCACTTAATTTTCCGCCCAAGAGCTTACTCGAAAACGATTCCGACAAATCCACAAATGGTGACGTCAAAGTGAGACCACCATAATTTACGTTAGTTGTGCCCACGAATATGCCCGTGTTGCCAATTACATTAATGCGATCGATGTGTTTATATCAATAATAATTTAAAAACACAACGAAATGAACAAAATATGTAATTATGTAACTTATTCTAATTTTATTATTTTATTACTTTAATTAATCCCCATCAATATTACAGTTGTCAGGCACATACAATTAGAGCAACACGATGTTTTGGTCATCACTTGACGTCACGAGGAGGGAGAGCAAAATGGGGCGCTTTTGATCAATGAAGCCGTGGCGAAAAATCCGCGCGTTTTCTTGTTTTTTCAAAAAGCAAAAAAGTAAAATGCAAATGCCTCTATTTGTTTATTTTACATCAAATGTATTATTTTTCGAGGGAATCGGGATGTATGACATATATTTTATGAATGTAAGTCAAACTGAGCTTGACAAAAATCTTGACATATTTCCTTTAACTTATGCGCTATCACGTACAAAGTGCTATTACCGCGGTAAATAACACATTGCATATTGACCGAGTTTTCTATTGGTTTGTGAATTCTGAATTATTAATACACCTCAGATTAAAAGTTTTTGTAATCGTAACCAGGCGCAGCTGATACACGGATGTTTGATGTGTAAAAAATACGATATTAGGAAATAATATCTGATCGTGAATGAACAGCACAGATATGTATTGATTTAAAAGAGGTTGAAAACATAAACAAAAGAATTAAAAGTACTATCAGTTATAATGATAAAATGTTGATTGGATAATAAGATATTTCATATGTAATCAAACGGAGAGCAAATGCATACGCCATGACTGTGTAAAAAACTCTGTATTTTGATCTAATCAAGTTTTTCCTGTTTTGTTGATTGTTTTCTTTGTTAATTTGTTTTTATTCGTTTTTCGTTGAGAATGTTTCAAGAAAGCTGCCATTATCCTGATTATAGTTCCTATTAAAATTAATGCATGACCAAAATACCTCTTGTTTTTAATTCTCGTTATATCACATACACCGCCGCGTGACTCCTAGCTGAGACTAACAAAAATGCTGTCGTTGATTAATTTCGACTGCCAGACTACCCATAATCCCTCACGAGTTTGATCATCGTAATGCAAAAATGCGAAATTTGCTGCAACTTTAATAGGGGTCTTTGGGTGAAAATTTTTCACAATTTCCCCCAAAAGGGATCTTTAGGTGACAGTGGCAAAACTTTCAAAAAATGTGGTCTTTCTTTGGGTGACATTTTCAAAATATATGGGGTCTTTGGGTGACAGCGGTGCTAAAATTTGGGGTATTAAACAGCCTTACTCCCGCTGAGATACCCGTCACCTCCCAGATGGGAGTGCCACCCCCCTCCCAACCCCCCCCAACCCCAACCCCCCCCCCCCCCCCCCCCCCCGTATATTAGTTATTACCAGCAATATGGTGCATCTGATGCCCCTCGTGTCAATCAATTTCTTGTCTTTATAGTCTTAAAGTGTGAAACTTGTCAAAATAATACCTCCACCAAATTAAAATTTATTCGGATATCGGCAAGGGAAGCCTCCATGAGCTTAAAGTTTTGTACACGAAATCAATAGGATATATTTTTGACAATACACAAAAATGTTATGATTGTCATCGGTGATTTGGTCAGAAATTCTCCGTGAGGTACTCCATAAGGTTAGGCAAATCATTTTAAGAAATACCAATCAAATAGTAGTCATAATTGGCAGGCGGCAATACACAAAAGACCAACATGACCCATATACTGAGGGGAGAGAGTCTAGCTAGAAATGCCGATAACTATGCCCAAATTGTCGTTAATCATTATAGCCTGGTGTGGTTGCGGTGGTGTAGCCATTGTGTGTCAGTGATCGCTTCAGTCACTGTTTCAGTGATCGCTCCGGTTCACTCAGCTAGCGGTAGCCCGCGAAGCGCGGGCGGCCGCCGAAGTTAACAGAATAGCAGGCAACTCTTTTGTCTCTTTCAATTATGTCAATATATGGGGAAGCCCAGGGGGGTGGCAGTTTTCAATAGTAGATAAATCTTTGTAAGTAGAGTATGACATGTTATGTAACAACGGATTGGGTCTATATATTTATAAAAGAACTTTAAAATCAGGAACTGGCAACCATACATTACATTGTTATGGGTTCCCAACATACAGTGCAAATTAATTGACTGCAAATGACGTGTTTGTGCCATGTGACTAAGTCTAACATAATGGAGTCCGCAGCCCCGCCCCCCCCCCCGTATAAATCAACGATACTACTGCTCGTGCATTAGACGCATCAAAATCTCAGCGCGCGTCATTGAATTGTCCCATTTTCCTCACAAGAAAGTACATGGCGCAGATACTACATCATGAATTGAGCCCTGGTAATAATCAGTCGACGTTGATGAGTGTTTGGTGGCTTCATTTTTTTTTATTATGATATGAGTGTAATGTAGGTCTATATGGCACGCTCCACTATCAAATCAGGGCGGTTTCCCTGCCCGCGCATGTCGAGTTTCCCGCGCTGGTGTATCGAGTTTTCCCTCGCCATATGTCGATGTGGCAGCTTATATGTCGAGTTTACAGCGCTATAATGTCCATTTTGCCCTTTATACAATCGATTTTGGCTCTCTATATGGTGAGTTTGACTTAAATCATGTCCAGTTTTTTCCTCCTGTCCAGAAAAAAACCAGGCCGATTTCAAAATCTCGACCTATTTTTTTCTCACACTGAGGAAAACTCGACATGATTTTTTATGGACATGAGGAAAAATGGACATGATGATGTCAAACTCACCATATTTAGAGCAAAACTCGATGTATAGAGGGCAAACTGGCAAGATAGAGCGCTGTAAACCTTGACATATCAAAACGCTGCACACATCGACATGAGCAAACTCGAGTTTGGCCTGTTAGAAAAATAACATCATGTCGATATTTGCGCATGTTGAAAAAAAAATCAGTCGATTTTAGCTCAGTTGAGAAAAAAAAATCATGTCGCGATTTTGCTCATGTTGAGAAAAAAATCATGATCCATTTTGCACTGATTTGAAAAAATCATGTCCATTTTTTTAAAACTCGAGCGATGATTTATTGCTATGACATGATTTCTTCCTGGACAGTGATTTATGAAACTCGGCACATAGAGTTGAAACTGGATAGGCAGCGCTGTAAACTCGACATATATAGCGGGGTAAATCGATATACAGCGCATGAACTCGACATGCGAGGGGAAAACTCGCCATGATATGATACGTGGCGCGTGCCATAGTATGTCTACACGTGGCGCGACAGCTATCCTGTTGAAATACATATCGAACAAGGAAAATTTTAGACCTTTGCTTGCTCGTAGTCATTGACTGTTCCAGTAAAGGGATGAACACAACGTTCCTATTTCTGCTCTTGCTTTGGTGTGAACTGTGGGCTGTATGCCATGTTATCATGGTCCCAATGTCCACTTGTTTGAAGTAAACACTCATAGTGAGCGTGGCACAGATGTCACCATGGTCTTGTATTGTGTAGCTACAATGCAACAGAATTGGAACCCAAACAATTTGGATATGGTTGGAGCACCTTGAATTATCTCTTGGGTGCATAACAACAGCCAATCCCATGATGAAACTCTACAATCTTCGCTCAAGCTACATTTTCACTTGTGTTTAACAACACCGCGACAGAATCTTTAGTCGTGTCCACACGGTCGGCCTTTACAGTCCAGAGAGTTAAGACCCTTCTGGAGCAAAATCGTGCACTTTGTGAAGAAGAAGTATAACCTTTGGCGCACAGTTAATATGGACCATAACTCACCATTTCAAAACGGGACACCAGCTGGATTCGACCTGTGGCTGACCAGGGTGGACATTGTTTCAAAATGGCCTCCATTTCCCTTATTTCAAAGTCGTTATCTCTGTTAATAACACCGATAGAACTTATTTTTGTGTCTATACTATGTTTTAAAGGTCAAGGAGTCCCCATATAACATTAACCTTTTGATATCTGGGTGTCAAACATTTAATTTATTTTCTCAATATGGCCGTCCAATTTCAACAAAAATCGGTACTTTTCTTATATTTTGGGTAAAAAATGATATACCTGCTTTTGTGTCTATACCGATTTTTTCAATACCAACCATATCCAATATAACACCAAATTATAAAACTAAAATATCTGGTATCCGTCCCTTCCTCTAACAACATGGCCGACATTACGAGTTAAATTGCCCATTGCCTTAAACGGAACACCCATTAATCAACCTTAAGTGTTTAGGCATTTGTTACATGCCATCTATATTCTTAACAAGAGTCCTTTGATTGGCCTAACAAATTGTTTGATTGGCGTGACATAGAAAAAAAATATTTTTAATTACAAATTAAAGTTCGATTTTTTTGTTTTTTGTTGTTTTTGTTTCACATACCAGCAACACAAAATATATGACACCAATACACAACAAATGGCACACTTACACCCTTTTCTGTAAACACATCTTGTATTTGTCATTTTGGAATGGCCTGCAAAATCCTTTTTTTAGATACCGAATTATGAGTCATTAAACTTTTTGCAATTCAGCGTTTTCATGACCATTATCAGTAAAACATGATGGAAAACCCTCACATATGAAAAGTTTGTTTTAACGGTTTTTTTAACAACTTTTTTTTTTTGCACACAAAAAAATAAAAATATTTAGGGTCGGCTGTAAAAATAGGTCGCTCGGGTTTACGCGCGCCAATCAACAATTTTTTTTTAGGCCTAGTGCAAATTAATTTTAAAAATGCACTTCCCTGGAAAGTGCTATAGTTCAATAAATCTTGGGCCGTGGTGGCGTCACCTATTTCCACCTAGGCTAAACGATAGCATCAATGATGCATAAGACCCTGG
>JAMKCH010029982.1:0-17685 GCA_023653785.1 Ophioderma brevispina
GCCGCCATTTGAACCTATGGCTGAGGCAGCACTAAAGCATGTCACTATTAAGGCTGTCTTTCTGGTCCGCTCTCGCCCTGGGAGGCCGAGTGCTCGGAAGATCAAGAATATCTCGTGTCATGCGGTCCTTGAGTTCTTAGGCGAACAAGGGTTCAAATGTTCTTTAGCCGGACTTTTGGCCAAGAACGAGTTCATCCTCATTCCGACCACGCAACAATTATCTTACCCCGATTGCATGTGTCACCTCGGTATGGTTGAGGAACAGCCAGAGATGGTGGTGGAAGAGATTCGGGAAAGTGAGAGTACTATAAAAGTAAGAATTGTGTCGCCAGTGGATCGAAGCTCGTTGTTTCTCACGCACGATTCCCCCCCCCCAAGGGTCCGCGTCAAAAGAGACCAATGCAGAGGATTAGCGCTGTTATAATGATTCCAACCGAGGTGAAGGAGCTCACAAGATCGAGCCCATTCTGTCCGTAACATCGCGTCCTCGTGGGCCTTCAAGCGGAATCAGAATGCAGAAAAACTGCGAGGCTATGTCGTGGAGGGCTCCCACAACGTTATCGTCGGTGTCCTACAGAAACGTACAAACTCCCCAAGAGAACATGGCGAGACACTCCTGCAGAAAAAACAACACTAAATTCTACACTATTTCATAAGTCTCCTATCCGCCGACGTTGACGCTCGCCCCGGAGTATCCGTTGTCAGGTGAGCGTTTATGTCCCGATTTTTAGGTTAATGCCTTTAGGACTGTACATGATATTATTTTACGGGTTTCGTGCTGGTCTTGGCCTTTGGCTGCATTGTTCTGTTGGTGCTCTGAAATATCATTGCTCCCACCTCCGAAAATGAGTGTGTAGTCTGGTGTTGATTGAAAATTTCATTCAACGGGGGTTAATGCATATAGTTCAGTCAACATTGGTGTAAAGGAAATCAGTTCAGTGTAATGATTTATCAAAAACACATTATGTTTTTATAAATCATCTAACTGAAGCCTGATTCCTTTCCAATGTTGGATTCCCACTTCCGGGCCCGGCCCCCACAGCATGTTATATACGCGCGGGTCCGTGTGGGCTTGAGACAAAACGGAATTAATGAAGAGCTAAGGTCGACAGGGTGTGACATGGGTTCACTGGTCGGGACCCTTCTCTTTTTTAGGGGTGTAATTATGGTAATTTGGGGGCATTCCACTTATCAGAAGGGAAATTGGACATATGTTTCAGTCAACTATTGGAAAGGAACATCAGGCTTCAGTTAGATGATTATAAAACATAATGTGTTTGTTTGAATCATTTTAAAAAACAAAATGACGCCGTCTCTGAGAAAAACTTGTTTTTTTCTTGGCCTCAATAGGTCATTCTCATAATTATGTCTTGCTGAATCAAGGATTTATTTGAGTACACAATTAAGTTGACCCCCAAAGGGTGTTTTTTTGATGAAATTGTGTGTTAGTTTGTAGTGTGTTGATTTTGAAGAAGAAACATCCAATGTGTAACAAGTGCACCATTTGTGAATGTTTTCAAACTTTTCTTACAGGTGAATGATACAGATTTGAAGGGCATGAGTCACTATGACCAGTGTTCTTTTCTACGCAAGCCACCCCAAGAGGTCACTTTCTGCATCTGTCGCAACAAGACTGAAACCATTGCTTCTCCCTCTCTTCCTCACTCCCCATCTAAGCAAAATGTTCAAGACAGAATCAAGATCAAAACATGCCCTCTGAGCCAACAAGAGTTACCCGGTCATTAAAATTAAACTGAAACCAATGCAGGGACACTTTGGGTTATGTCTTTGACCTTGACCTCAAGAGTCGAAGCACAAGGTTTTATGTTGGTGACATCAAACCTGGATGCCGCAGAGGAAGAGGCAGTGTTGAAAAAGCGATCAAATTCATAAGATTAATGGGCGTGATTTGGTCTGGTGTTGGTTTGTTGGAAGCAGAAGAGTACTGGATCAGCAAGTCCTCTTGTCAAATTGCAAGCAACGAGGTGAGTGTGCTTGTGTAATACTTTAATCATAGTTGTTTGGAATTTTTACTACTTAGCTCTCCAGGTGGACAAGGATTAATATTTACTAATCTTTCACTGGAGATGGCCAAAAAAGTTTGGAAAAAAAACCAAAACAAACAAAATATAAATAGTATATGTAAATAACGTTCTGATGCTATCCGTTATAAAAGCTGATGGGACAAATTAGGACCTAACAACTATAGATTATATATACACTCATCTACCAACCTGGCTTGTAGCTTAATTGGTAAGAGATCCTGATAGTAATCCGGAGGTGGGGTTCGATTAACGAGCCAAGCGCACCATTTTTTTTTTCAACACTTGTGTGCGCGGGCCGTCTTCCTAGGAAAGGTAAGAAATATTCATCCTTGTCTACCTGGAGGAACTAAGTTAAAATTTCAATCTCTTCTAAAATTTGCCCTCTAGTAAACTAGGACTAGTCGACTTAGGACAAAAATGCAGTTGTGCAACCCTAGTCACAAAATATCTCAGGATTTTCAAATGTAAGCAATTCGGCCCACTTTTATTTCACGACACTTGCAGGAATGGCCAACCTGTGCATCCAGTCCAGAGGTCCTCCACAACAAATTCATCCAGCCTCAGCTAGCTCAGTCCGTCCTCAGACACCACATGCTGCCCCTCCTGGTCCATCTCTTCTACACTCCACCTCCTCCTTCAATGTACAAAAATAAGCAGCGTGACGAGCCCTCACGGTCAGCGAGGTCTGGACAAGAAGGTAAAGCTGGTGATACTGTTGAACCTTCTCTGATGGATCACTATCACTTGGATTTAGGAGATGTGTCAGAAGATGCATCTTGGGAGGTAAGACATCAACAACTGGTGTAATTACATTAAACCTTCATGCCTGCAAAGGGTATAATGTAATTATTCGATTGTTTAATCACTAATAATTGATTTATTCCTATATGAATGAGAATTGAATGAATAAGAAATTGTCAAATATGCATTGTCAAGCCTACACAAAGTCTAGACTATCAGGCTTGAGGGGGGAGGGGGGGAATGGATAAGAGGTGTAATGCTGGCGCTTCAAACCCCGGGTCATTTGGTTGTTTTGCTCGTACCACAAGTCATTGGTAAATTGCTTTGTGGTGGTTTAGGATTTATTCAACTTATTGTGCTGATTCGGGACCGCGTGTAACCATGATACGGACGCTCCTAACAATGGCCCGCTATTTGAGGCTGTGGCGGATGGGAACCGTCAGGGGTTTACACCCCTATCTTATCGACACTGACTGCGATGTCCATGTAATTGTGACTCTCGGTACATGGGACCGACGGCTTAAACTCCCCTCCGAAGGACGGTATGCTTCAAATGATCCATTAGCCCAATTCCAAGTGAACCTAATGGAGGAGAGTCGTATTCTTTAATTTAATCAATATCTGGTATAACAGACAAATCCATAAATTGATATTACCCGAAAACCCCAGCAAGTGCCACGACCCCACCGGGAATCGCACCCGGAATTTTGAGTAAATTCTGCGCCAGAGGCAAGCAACCCTAACCACTAGCCACGCTCTCCCACTGCTAGGCCACGCTCTTCCCACTGATTGGGAGTCCTCATTTGTATGAGAGGGACTAATAAAAAATGGGGTCTTTGGGTGAGAGATAGCTAAAATGCCCCAAAATAAGGGGGTTTTTCGGGTGACAAATATGCAAAATTTCCCCTAAAATGGGGTCTTGGGTGACCATTTGTAAAATGTAAAATATGGAGTCTTTGGGTGACATTTTCAAAATTATGGGGTCTTTGGGTGAGTCACAATGCGAAATGGGGGTCTTAACAGCCTTCTATGTGCATCACCCCACTCGAAGCTGGAGTAACCCCCCCACTGACTTCCACTGCATCTCAAAGTAGAAAACATGATTAACGAACAAGCAACATAAACTTGCATACAGGAATCGTCAAATTCTCACTGTTGGAGTCTCCCTTATGTAATCAATTGTCAATGGTAAATATGTAGTGGAGAAGGTCCACAACCCCTTCTGTATAGGCTGTGGGTTTGGGTTCCTGAGGTTACCTTGGAAAATAAAAACCTTCAAGAGGATTCAGTTCTTATTTTGAATGTCTAAATGAAACTATTTTTTTGTTAATTGCAGGACTTTTCAATCTGATAATGATGACAGTATGGCTGCTTGATGCCATCTGGCAGGATTAGATTCCGGAAATCCACAAAGAATCTGCTAACAAATGATAGCAAAAAAAACGCTCAAGAAAACCAAAAACAAAGGTAAGAGAATAGAAACATGGCAAAGTTTGACCCAAACACTGAACACACAACAATTTTAGTCTTGTTGTGACAAAACAGAAATTAACCCAATCGTATACACAGTTGGATGCCATATTTAGAATCCTGCATTGTATCACCACTTTTCACATTCTGTGTAAAGTGTATGATTTAAGTGTGAGCAAACCAGGGTAGTTTTTCGAAAAATGTAGTTTTCACAGATCTCTGTGGAGATGGATAATAGAGGGTTTGCTATAACATTCAGGTTACTGGTATCCTATCTGTACGCCTTGTCAAGTTGTAGCTGTGAATTATCACTTTTTTGTAGCATAAGGGCAAAAATAAAACAAGTTTGTTTTCCAGTAGGTAATGCAAACCACTGTGAATGTGCTTTTTTAATTATTTTTTTTAAAAGTTTTAATAGGAATTTCCATTTCCCATTGAATTACTCAATCATACCAAAAAATGACAACCAGAAACAGTTGCAACCCATATTTTTACTGTATAAATTTTATATATTCAATATATATTGATCGATAAATATCACTTTGAGAGCATTTATATTTTGTTAAAAAAACCACTTTCTATTTCCTTTCTGAGGCAATATTTGTCCAAAAAAAAATCTAATTTTCTCATTGTCATACAATAAAAATGGAAAGCGGTTAAATGGCTCCAAAAAGCAAATGCGCATGACGTACTGGAAACAAACTTTTTTTTTTGCCCTAGTACTTGCTGGTAACCATGTTAATACTGCCCCCATAAGAATGCACTTTGGTGAACTTTGGTGGGTACCTTATACTTGGCAAGGCAAGGGGCCAAAATCCCTTTCACCAGACACACACACCTCGGTGGCTGGGCAACAAGCCAAAATGATATCGGAAGTAACACTCCCCTGAGATGGCAATAAGTATGTCACTATATAAAACAAAAGCAAACTTTGATGGGCCTATCCTGATCTGAACTGGGTGGCCTCAACAAACAGGGCAGATAGGGCTGAAAATACATTTTTGTTTGTGATATTAATTCTGGCCTCTCTTAGACAACAATTTGTCTTGATCTTCTGCTGCACTCATCTTAGGTTTTTGATTTTCCCCAATCGCAGTTCTTGGTTTCATTATTGAACAATTACTGTGATTGAAACTTTCAACAACTGCGAAGGGACGCTTGATACGACTGGACTACAGCATAAAGGTCATAAATAGGCTAGTCATCAATGTTTATTCCTGGTTGCCCATATGTCACTGATATGCTCAATCCTTATAAATAGAATCTAAACGATTAAATTATAAATTAAAAACAACAAAATTAAAACAACCTATTAATTGTAATATACAATGTCTTTTCTTAAGATACTATTATAATTCTTGCTGTTCAGGTTACAAAGGAGGGCTCATCATCAACACCATCTTCAACAAAACCGATACAAGAAGAAAGAAAAACACCTTCCCTCGGGCTATCCACCAACCTCATCCTCCAGCATCCCTCAAACACCATCAAGAACATCCGGTGAGGAGGATGTAGAAGGTACTTCCCACTACTCAACGCCCACCACCCAATCATCTTCAGAAGACGAGCTTCCCAAGACATCATCAGCACTGCGTGGTGCTGCACCACCTCTCACGCCAATCTCAGAAAATGAGTCCTACGCATTTACTCCATACAAAACGGCCAGAGAACAAATCTCCGAGACAGAGTCGCCAGTTTCCATGACATCATCTCCTGCAGGTAGCATGGGGATAAAGCAGGCTGACAGAGAGTCACCATTATTTAGTGATAGTCCTGTTGATGAACCGCTGCAAACACCAACAGAGAGAGCTACGCCAATTTCAGAAAGGTTTAGTATGCCAGTGGGTCAGAGAAATACCCCGCTTGATATGAGGAGCACTCCTACTAATGGCTTACTTCCGATTCCAATATATCGACTCCATGCAGATGAACCAACAGAGGTTAACATTTTGAGTTTCATCTTTTTTGTATCGCTTGATTTTGGACGTGAATGAATTGTCTTCGTTCAAAATAAATTCATATTGCGTTTTCATAGTAAGGGGCTGGCAGTTTTGGAAGGGCCTCCAAAATATTTGGTCTAATTGCTGACATACTTGAAAAATGTAGCAAGCACTAAATTCAAGGTGCATTTTTTAATCCAAATTTCCACACACAAAATGGCATAAATATTGGAAAAAGTGCCTCAGAGCACATCTTTAATTAAAATTTCTCTCAACTCGTGCATCAACGTCAGAGGCAGGTCAAAAAATTAGATGCTCTGAATAAGGGTTCCTAAATAACTTGTCTCTGGTTATTCTAATTTATTCCCACCTCATGAATATTCATGAATCATAATCATGCTAGTTTCATTGGATGGTTCCTATTACCTAGCTATTTCCCTAGGAAAATAGATTGAACTTTTTTCCCTCCAACTCATACTCATAGTCGCCTGAGGTGTGAATAACAAATACGACATGCACACTATTTTTCCCCTTGGTCCTGGGCTACGGGCCTATCACCCCTCACCTTTCTGGTTTGGGGTGATGACCTTACCAGTACCTCGGGAAAATAGGGTGCCCTATTTCCCTCTAACCAGTTAGATATTTGTATAATATGGGAATCACTTCCAATGAAAGTTACAGCCTCGGAGCCCAAGCACCTATCACAACATTAAGATTTTTTCTCATAAAATAGCCTAGAATACTATTTAAATTAAAACAAGTTTCCACCTTTGGATGCTAATCCTAAAATTCTTTGCGTTGTATCTTTAGGGAGGAGTTATGTGGATAGACCTAGAAAAGCGACAAAGGTAGCCGGGTTTCAGTTTGACTGGCGGGATGAAAGGAGGTAGACTACCATCCTAGTTAAGACTATCGCACCAGAGGGAGTAGCAGATGTTGATGGAAGACTCAAGTTGCTGACAAGATTTCCAGGAAAGAATTAAACTGGCAGAGCAGAGTGTCAATAGTAAAGCAATATTAGCACATTTTTTTGAAGGCGCCCCAATTTTTCAAAAAAAATTTGGAGATTTTTACATGGATTGCATTGGTAACTGGCAGTTAAACTATACCTGTGAAGTTAAGCTCAAATGGTCTATGTTATGTCACAAAACGCAAGGGATTTTTGTGTACTAGAATAAATTATCGGGGATCCCGGGATAATAATACAACGGGATGCGGGGGGAAAAACGGCCTTCAATATGGAATAGCCGGGGAATAGCGACATGTACGTGTCTACGCTCATCCATGAGATGTTTTTAATAGGCAGGCAAGTCAAGTCAGAGGTTATTTTCTCGACGGGGGTGGTGGCACTATTCATCATGGACGGACTAAACGTGCATTTCCAGCTCTGCCGTTTAAGTCCAATCTGGATCCAATTCTATTACAAAATCGCTTATTTTGTGGTAAAATACGCATTTTTTGGAGCATTCTAGTTCGCGGTATACTTTCTAGACAATTACCAACGTAACTGTTGCAAAAATATCAAAATTTTAAAATTGGGGGCGCTCTTCAAAAAATGTGCTAATATGCCTTTAGCATTGTTGAGGCATTTATGGTTTGGAGTGGTTATTGGGCCTTCCTTATTTTTTTGAACCGAAAAAGTCAATGAGCAAGCTTAGCTGCAGATGATTAACTACGATGCTGTGCTTCTGAACTTGAACTACATTTCCTGCAGCAAACAAAGTGGTGTCTTCCGAAATTTGTAGTGGGGCACAGGATGGTGCCACCTGCCTTACAGACTTATTGCTGTAAGACTAGGTTACTGTCTATGACATTTTAATTTGCTTCAACTGGCCTCTATTTATTATTCTAAAGACATGCAATAAAATTATCATCAGGCCATAAAAAAAAAAAAAAAGCTGGTCAGGGTTTAATTTGTGGTGGGGTATAGATTTTCTCAAATGGGACTGCCTGATCCAACATTTTTCCCAGCTCTTTTAATTCGTTAGTTGCAATCTTCACCTTTTGGCTATATTTCTTTTGAAAAGTGGACCTGTTGATGATTGGCTGACATAGTGTTATATTCCTCCTTGACTAGAGCCTGATATCCTCAAATGTGGGGCAACTTTTAGCAAAAAGGGAGGGTGCAGTTTTACCCACAACCAAACCAACCCCACACCAAAAAAACAAAATCACACCAGAGGCCACCTTTTTAGTGACCTTTTTTTTTTCAATTAAAAAGGTCCAATTTAAGAACAGAGAAAATTTGATGAAGAACACTTTTAGTGGATAATGTATTCAAAAAAAGTGGGGGGGGGGGCTAGGGTCATCTTTTCCAGATTTAAGATCCACTTTTTTCAAAGTCTCATCTCACCCCAAAAAAGCTGCATACAGTCCTGTGTACCCAGATAAAATAAATGAACTGTACTTCCTTATTTTAACAGTTAATGGACAGAGTGTTGGTTGGCATGACCCCGACAAGGGTGTAGGTATCCGAGAAACTGTAAAGAAAGGTGACATTAGCGTTGCCAGGTAGGTTGTAGTAAGAGGAGGTGGAGTGGTCTTCCCACAATGATGCATTTCTTTCATTACCAATGTTTTGTGCCAATTGTCACATGAGTCTATAATTGACAAAAGTACCTAAATGAACATAACTCCCTCCCTATCTTCATTGAAGTACTTTTTGTCACTATAACTCATGTGCAACAGTGCAAAAATTGTTTTGGAAGAAATGCATTGTGGAAGAACACTATACCTCCTCTTGTTGTTTAATCATTTGTGTGCCATCTGCATAAGGACGACACAATAGGCATTATCTTTCTTCCTCCTCTTGGTTGTAATCATCTTGTTGTGTCATCTGCTATAGTATGATGAAATAGGGATTATCTTTCCTTCCTCTCTTGGTTGTAATCATCTTGTTGTGTCTCTGCTATAGTAGGATGACACCATCGGCAATTGTCATTATCTTTCCATTCCTCCTATGGTTGTAATCATCTTGTTTTCAGCACACTTAGGCATTATCTTTCCATTCCTCCTCTTGTTTGTAATCATCTTGTTGTGTCATCTGCTATAGTAGGATGACACATAGTCATTATCTTTCCATTCTCTATTAGTTTGTAATCATCTTGTTGTGTCATCTGCTATAGTAGGAAGACATAGGATTATCTTTCCATTGCCTCCTCGTGGTTTTATCATCTTTTTGTGTCTTCTGCTATATTAGGATGACACTTAGGCATTATCTTTCCATTCCTCCTCTGTGGTTGTAATCATCGTTGTTGTGTCATCACACATAGGGCCTTTCTGTTCATTCCTCCTCTTGGTTGTAATCATCTGTTGTGTCATCTGCTATAAGTAGGATACACTTAGGCATTATCTTTCCATTCCTCCTCTTGTTTAAGCATCTTGTTGTGCCATCTACTATAGTAGGATGACCACATAGCATTATCTTCATTCCTCCTCTTGGTTGTAATCATCTTGTGTGTGCCATCTGCTATAGTAGGATGACACATATGCATTATCTTTCCATTCCTCCTCTTGGTTGTAATCATCTTGTTGTGTCATCTATATAGTGGATGGACACATCGGCATGATCTGCCATTTCTCCTCTTGGTTGTAATCTTCTTGTTGTGCCATCTGCTTATAGTAGGATGCCCACATAGGCATTATCTTCCAAGTCCTCCTTGTGGTGAACATTCGTGTTGTGTCATCTTGCTATAGTAGGGATGACAACATAGGCATTATCTTCCATCCTCCTTGGTTGTAATCATTTTGTTGTGCCATCTACTATAGTAGGATGACACATAGGCAGTATCTTTCCATTCCTTGTCCTTTTGGTGTAATAATCTTGTTGTGTCATCTGCTATAGTAGGATGACACATAGGGAATCTTTCCATTCCTCCTCCTTGGTTTGTAATCATCGTGTTGTGTCATTTCTGCTATAGTAGGATGACCACCCCAAAAAAACCATAGGGAGTATCTTTTCATTCCTCATCTGGGTTGTCATAATCTGTTGTGTCATCCGCTATAGTGGAGAAAAATAGGCATTATCTTCCATTCCTCCTCTTGTTTGTAATCATCTTGTTGTGCCATTGCTATAGTAGGATGACCACATAGCCATTATCTTTCCATCCTCATTGGTTGTAATCATCTTGTGTGTCATCTGCATTAGTAGGATGACAACTAGCATTATTTTCCAGTCATCCTCTTTGGTGGTTGTATCATTGTTGTGGCCATATGCTTAATAGTCGGGATGACACATAGGAATTATCTTTCCATCCTCCTCTGGTTGTAATCATTTGTTTGTGTCATCTGCTATAGTCGGATGACACATAGGCATTATCTTTCCATTCCTCCTCTTGGTTGTAAATCATCTGTTGTGTCATCTGCCTATAGTATGATGACACATAGGCATTATCTTTGCATTCCTCCTCTTGAGTTGTAATAATCTTGTTGTGTGCATCTGCTATAGTAGATTGACACATCGGCATTATCTTTCCATTCCTCCTCTTGGTTGTAATCATTTTGTTTGGGGTCTCTGCTATAGTAGGATGACACATAGTCATGATCTTGCATTCCTCCTCTTGTTGTAATCAGCATTGGTGTGTCATCTGCTATAGTAGGATGACACATAGTCATTATCTTTCCATTCCTCCTCTTGTTGTAATCATCTGTTGTGTCATCTGCTATAGAGGGAAAAAAAAATGTGACACAGTGGCCTATATTTTCCATTCCTCTCGTTGGTTTGTACTCATCTTGTGTGCCATCTGCTATAGTAGGATGACACCTAGGCATTATCTTTCCATTCCTCCTCTTGGTTTTAATCATCCTGGTGTGTCATACTTCTATAAGGATTACACATAGGCAAGTTATCTTTCCATTCCTCCTTGGTTGTAATTCATCTTGTTGTGGTATCTCTATAGTTAGGATGAACACCTAGGCCAGATTATCTTTGCATTCCTCCTTTGGTTTTAATCATCTTGTTGTGTCATCTGCTATAGTAGGATGACACATAGTCATTATCTTTCCATTCCTCCTCTTGGTTGTATTCATCTGTAGTGTCATCTGCTATAGTAGGATGACAGGGTTCGCCAGTTTCTTCTTTCTTCTTTCCACAGTGGAAAAAACCGGCGTTTTTTTCCGCGGTTTTTTTCCACTTGAAGAATAGGTTCTCTTTTTCCTTTCCTTTCTTTTCTTCTTTTCTTTCTTCCATTCCTTCCACTGAAAGTGCGGAAGAAACTAAAAAAGGTCATTAAAAAAATTTTCTATTTTACTGCCAATGACTTAACACTTTTGGTTTTATATTAAACAGTGAATGAATTATAGTGAACAATTTAAAAATAACCATTCAGAGACCCCTTTATTAACACCCCACCCCAATGCAATTGCATATTATAAACTATCTATTGATATCCAAGGCCTAAATTAATGAATAACAATTACGAAGAACTGTTAATAGACACTTTTCACAAAGCGAGCCAAACATTCATGATGTTGCCAGACGTCCTTGGTAAAGAGTAAAGACTTTAACATCTTCAATTTCTCAAAGCAAATGTTATGGTCTCCTTAACCCAGTTCTCCCCACTAAGTAATACAACTTACCGATATTATCGTGGACCCCAACTGTAAAAAGAAAGAACAATAATGGCTATACTTTTATGATTTGTGTTCTAAAAATTAACAAATTGGCCATAAGAGTTTAAAAGCTTTTACAGGGATGTTTTGGCAACTACAATTACAACTATGAACTATTATAGTTAAAATGTGTGCACATGAAAAGATTGGAAAATGGGTTCCAATTATCAGCTGTATCATGTGATAAATCATTACACCTGAAACTGATTTCCTTTACATCCAATGTTGACTGAAATATATGCAGTTTTTTCCCTTCTGCGAAGTGGAATGCCCCCAAATTACATAATAACACCCCTAAAAATAGAAATGGGCTTCGACCAGTGACCCCAGGTCACACCCTGGTGACTTAGCTCTTCCTCAATTCCGTTTTGCTGTTAACCACGACGGACGCGTGTTACCGCACCCACCCCGCAGCTCTGCTAAATTTACAGCCAAAATGTAACTGAGATTTTTTGATACGACTAGTTTGTCATTTCATACGGAATACTCCTACTACTAACATACAATATCTATCTGGAATCTATACTGGCTATATACTTGGATTTATAACGCACTTTCGGACGGAATAAACGGTGACTTTTACACCGTCGGAGAGCTCGTTTTTTGTATCCCTTTTTTGTTGCCGCCATTGCGGTCATGTGAACTGTGTAGCGGGAAACAAGGTAACAAAGGCAGCATTGAACGCACGTGTTTGCTGGCTTTGACTGCCTTTGACTAATATGTGTGTGAGTTTTGTTATGTTATCTTGTGTCGGGCTTGCTCGATAACAATTTATGTTGGTCTGGTGTGCGTATTATTGTATTATATGCTTGTGGTCTACTTAATAAATATGTTAAAACTGTTAAAACTGGTTTGCAAAATTCTTTAAACGTTTCGTGACTCAGTAACCGAGTTGGTTTTTGTGTCTTGACTTTTGCGTACCGGGAGACCACCACGGCACGCTGGTTATTTTCTTTATACGGTTTTTATTTGCGCACAGCTATTCCATCTAGGGCAACTCATGCTCACCCCGTACTTATGGCGCAACAATTGCTCGCTGCCCTGCCGCCATTCATGAGTGGGACCACCCCCCATCCCCTCAATGTATCGTGCACATGCAATGTTCCCGCACCGACATGTGCTCCTCTTATCTGTCTCGGACTTACGGATGCGTCAGTGGGCAATCATTGAGCATGGGTTCGGACGCCGCTCGTTGGGAGCTGCGTACACGGAAGGGGGGGGGTGGTTTCGGGCTCCGGCCCTGGTTGCGTCCAAGGGCAGCCGGTGCTGCTCTGGGTGCTCCCGAGGGTGAGGTGGCTTCGGCTGCTTCGCGAAGCGTTGAGGGGTTGCATCGCGGGCCCGACTCCTTGGCTATCATCTGCCGCTGTCTCGCCTGGTTCAGCCCTAGAAGGGCCTGCTCCGGTGCAGGCTAGCGCGGCTGCGCTGCCAACCCCCCCCCGGGGGTTGGCGGCTGCGGGCAATCCGGTGGTGGTGAGCTGGTGATGGTGGTGCCAGGTCGCCCGGGCTGAGCTCCCGTTTGATAGTCCACACCCTAAACGTGGTTGCGGTCCCGGTGTCCTCGGGCCTTCGATTCGACCGCGACCACGGTCGCCATCACTTGTCACGTGGTATGGGTCACGCAAACCCTGGGGCGTTGGCTTCGCTATCCCTTTGCGGGACGCCGCAGGTGCTTGGCTCTCTTGCTACACCCCGCATGTCTAGCCCTGCTAGTCATGCAGTGCCTTCTCAGTTGACGCCGATGCTGTTCCGGGCCCCTCTTCGGGCTTGGGGGTAGCGAGTGGCGGCTCAGATGGTTGGCCTCCGCGGATGCCCCAGCTGACTAGGCTCAGGCCTCTCATGCTGGTACGCCTGCTGTGGTTGTTAGTGCTGGTCCGCCGGTATCTGCTTCCGCGGCGGGTCCGCCTTTGGGGGGGTACCCGGTGGGTGCACCTGCCTCTGGCGTTCCTGGGGGGCAGCCTTCGTGGCCACCCCTGCGGGACACAAGTACCCGTGCAGCCTACTTATCAGGTGACGCGCGTCCATACGTGGCCTACCCACCCCAGTCGACCTGGACTGGTGGGGCGGGGTCAGTCTGGGCTTTGGCTTTCGAACGGGGCGTCCCGCTTGCGGGACCCCCTCCAGGCTATGGTCACTCCGGCGCCTCCGCGTCGGCTGCCAAGCCGCAGGCACCAGGTTCTGTCGGGGCTTGGCACTAACCCGCTTTCGAGCGGGCCATTTGCGACACTGCTGCAGCAGTTTGGCTCCTTTCTGGGAGCCACTTAAGCTGCGGCGGTACAAGCCTGGTACCGGGCCAGGGCAGGGGCGGTATACCCGATCATACCCTTCGGCTTACGTCGCCTGGGACTTGGGGGGCGTCCAAAACCTTCTCGGTCTGTACCCTCGTCGGGGTCGGGCTGGGTGCAGTCGAGCCTCGTGGCTCTGCACCTCAGGCCTACGGCAGTTGGTTTGGTCCATACGGGAGGCCTTGTGTTCGCCGCCCCAGTGGCGACGCCTGGCCCTCCGACTTCTTCGCTCGTTCTGCCACACGTCCTCTCGGATCACCGCGCCGCAGACTCCGATGTTTCGGAGGACCGCGCCGGCGGGGCGGACTCAGGACTCGGAGGGGGTCACCTTGGTGACACTCCTTAGCGCCTTCGACGTCCGCGGCAGCTCGGAGCAGGAGGAGGTGGAATCTCTTCCCGCGTGCCCCCTCAGCGTGATGCGCAGCGGCGGCCGAGTCGCTTGGCGTGTCTTGCGCGCCCGAGCGGCGTGAGGAGGAGGGACAGCTCAATCTGCGCTTCCCTATCCCTCCCTCCGGAACGCGTCCAGGCGTGTCGCTTCCCACGACGTAGGTCTACTGGTGGAAGCGCTACGGGGGAGGTCCAATCAGAAGCTATATCGTACCGGTGAAAACTTCGCAAGGTCGTTGAGAACTGTGAAGGAGACTATGACTCCTTCTTGAGAACTCCGACCATTGATCTTGACCTGGCAGCCAAGTTGCCAACAGGCCAGGGTGCCGCTGCTTCTCCCCTGCTGGGAGGACCAGCTGAGGAACCTAGACCTGGCGGTGACCACTGGTATAAGACTAGGCGCTTTCTCGATGCTCCTCGCCCACGATATCCAGATCGTTGGGCGAGGGTGGAGTTTACTCCTCGGAAGCCTCCGAAGCTTTGACTGTTCTAGCCTCGCTAGTGACTAGGCAGACAGAGGCTTCAATGGCGTTGGCGCGTCGCCTGAGCTTTTGCGACGCGAGAAACCGCGCTTTCACACTTCGCACCTTTGAAAGTTCCGATCTCGCACGGACCTCTCCAAGACCAAGCCCGAGTCGCGGAAGTCCTCTTCGGGAGGCTGTTCGGTGACTCACTGCTTGCGTCGGCGGAGCGTGGGGAGTCGGAGCAGGCGCTCAAGGATGCTCAGGCGAAGCTCTCCTCCACGGGGATCTTCGGCCAAGACGAAGAAGCACGCGCTCTCGCTTTCTTTTCCAGCCGTTCGCCAAGAAGGCGAAGCGGCACCCGCCTCAGAACCCAAGAAGCCCGCAGCTCCGGCCACTTCTAACCAGAAGTCCGGGGCAGGCCGAAGACTCACCCCCCTCCCCAAAAAGCAAGGGCCTGGGAAGGGGAAGAAGTCTTAGTCCTGAGGGCACGGCGGTCGCGGGACCCTACTCCCTTCGGGAGGGAGCCTTCCCACCTCCGGTGGGCGGCCGTTGAGTTCTTACGCGCGGGAATGGCCAGCCATTTCTCCCGCGCCATGGGTGCTGAGTGTGGTGGAACAGGGGTATCGTATAGAGTTCACCGTGGAACCCCCGGCGACTTCCCAGCCGAAGAACCGAATTCTTCTGGACGAGGTCTCGGCGCTCCTGGCGAAGGCTGCCATCTCCCCAGTCGACTCTCCCTTCACCGAGGGGTTTTGGTCGACGGTCTTCTGGCCCCCAAGAAGACCGGGGATTTGCGTCCCATCTGACCTAAAGGGACTCTGAATTCAGTTACATAAAGCCGGGGAAGAAGTTCAGGATGGAACTCTCACGTCGATTCTGCGCGGTCCGTTGAAGGGGAGCTGGGCGTCTTTGGATCTGAAGGACGCTCCTTCACGTTCCAGTAGCCAAATCCGACCGTCTTGGCTCAGATTTCAAATCCAGGGCCAGTCGTTCGAGTGAAAGTGCCTCCCCTTCGGGACTTTCCACCTCTCCCAGGGTCTCACGATGGTGACCGGGAGGTGGGCGCCGTCCTCAGGCGTCAGGGGGTCAACCTCGGCCTGTATCTGGACGACGTGGTGGATCTACGGGGCCCGTCGCCCCAGGCGACGGCCGACATGGTCAGCCGTACGGTTCAGGTCGTGCAGAGGTTGGGCTGCATTGTCAACTTCGACAAAATCGAGCATGGACCCCCCTCTAAGGACCTGAGGTATCTGGGTCTTCGGCTGCAACTGCTTACGGGCATTGCAGAGCCGACGGCGGAGCGGGTGAATGTCGTGGTTCAGGCTGCGACGTCCATGGCGCTGCTTACGCAGGCCCCCGCTCGCGACTGGCTTCGCCTTCTAGGCTTGATGGCCAGTCTCGTAGACCTGGTCCCGTATTGTCGTTTCCACATGAGGCTGCTTCAAATGCACCTCGGTCGGCACTACAGGCCGATCAAGCACCCAGATTCCCGTCTGATCCCTATCAATACAGGGGTCCGGGAAACACCTGGCATGGTGGTCTCACCGTCCCAACCTGACTCAGGGGATCTCTTTCCCTGCGCCTCCCGTCGATGTTGTCATCACGACGGACGCGTCGAAGTCGGGTTGGGGGGGTTTCACCCTAGACCTCAGCGCCTCGGGGACGTGGTCCTGTCCGAGGCCCAGGCCCATGTCAATCGCCTCGAACTGTGGGCATTAGAGCGAACTCTTGCTCACTTCGAGGCGATGGTGACCAACTCCAGTGTCCTAGTACAGTCGGACAACTCCACCGTGGTGGCCTACATCAACAAGCAGGGCGGGACTCGGTCCCGGCCCCTGTGTCTCGACGCCTTGCGCATCATAGCGTGGTGTCGAGATCGGGCCATCACGATGTCCGCAGTACACATTCCGGGGGCCGTCAACTTTCTTGCCGACGATCTGTCACGCGGCAGGACGACGGCCTCGGAATGGATACTGAACCGAGATGTCGTACGGGAGATCTTCGAGAGGTTATATGTTCCTCAGATCGACCTTTTCGCCTCGAACCTGAGTCACCAGCTCCCTCTGTACTGCACCCGGACTCACGACCCGGGTGCGTACGCAGTCAACGCTCGGGCGATGGACTGGTCGGGGATCACGGCCTATGCCTTCCCACCAATTCCGATGCTGCAGACACCACTTAGGTCGAAAATTGGGCGGGAGGCATGCCGTGTCATCCTCATCGCTCCCTTCTGGCCGAAACACCTTTGGTTTCGTCCAATGGTGGATCGCTTGGCGGCTCTGCCGCTGCGTCTACCGATCCGTCCGGACCTAGTATCCCTTCCGGACGGAGGGAGCGCCAGTCTGTCGCTGGAGCACCTAGCATTGACTGTGTGGCCATTATCCGGCAGCGATGCCGAATTCCTGGCTTTTCGCAGAGGGCTGCCTCGCTCATATCGGCAGGAAGAAGGAGATCCACCATGGACGCTTACTCTAAGCGTCTTGGACCCTACTTCCGCTGGTGTGAGCGACGAGAGTTGTCTCCGACTCGGGCATATGTAGCCGAGATCGCTGACTTTTCTCACTGATCGCTTTGATAGCGGACTTGAAACTTCGACTGTTAGAAACTACAAGTCCGCTATCTTAGCGATCCATAGAGGTTTCGATGACGGATCTACCATTAATGACGATGGCTCGATCCGTCTCCTTCTAGAGGGGATGTTTTAATACACGACCTCCGACCAGGAAGACGGTCCCACCCTGGGACC
>JAMKCH010029983.1:0-17742 GCA_023653785.1 Ophioderma brevispina
ATACTTTCTTACCGTTTTATCACTTTAAGCGCATGTTATTTTTCACTAAAAATGTGTCCACTTTTGGCCACCCTGTATTTCACTTGTCCAATAAGCTTGACCCCTCATTTCAAATAATGTTCACAAATTTTAGTCATTTTAATCTGAAAGCATTTTCTCTGAAAAGAAAATTACTTTTAAGGGGATGCTGAAGTCATAATTTGTGAAAATATGCAGTTTTTGATGAAATTGGTGTTTTACTTTAAAGAGACACTGGCACATTTGAAAAATAGTGCGCCCTCAAGATTTTTCAAAATCGATATTTTTACATGGTTTGAAAGCTTTTATATACAAAAGCCCTCACCCGAAATGATTAAGACCAAATCAGCTTCCTTATGGGTAAACGGAACGATTTTGTAATTTAGCGTCGCCGGCGACGCGAAATTCAGCAGACGACGAAAATGGCGTTTAACACGCACGGCGTATGCATGTTTCCCACGCTATGCACACTGTTTGACCGGTCTGTAACCTTTGTGGTTTTCATATTGTGAGTACGAGTCAAAATATTCATGTAATATACACATTTGTTGATTAAAGTTATGGAAAACTTAAAAGTTAGCTTACAAATTACCTGGATATCTTTATCCTCATATCAATGTCCCTATCTGTTTTGGGGTATGTTATTTTTATGTGTAAAATATATCTCTGTTCTTCCAATGGCCTAGCTATCATTTGAGAGCAAATTGAATTTCATATTTTGTGAAAATGTGCCAGTGCCACTTTAATGATATTCTTTGGAATTTCAGCTTTAATTTGCTTTTTAGTTGACTTGAATACGACATTCAGTTCAGAAGTTATAATTGATCAAAGTGAAGCATATTGACGCAAATCGCAGTAAATTGAAATTTCTCCTATACTAACACATGCAAAGCATTTATGTATTTTGTTTTCAAAGGGCTATTTTTAACAAAATTGGCAATTAAATGGATTTCAGTGAAATTTTCCCCATATAATGCATGGAAGTAGTATTTTATTCATGGCATAACATAGTTTCATGAAACTCCAAATGGAAGAATTCGTGACTAATTTGCATATTTAGTGTTTCTAATCTTTAAATGTAGTTTTCTCTCAAAAGCGGTTTCGCGCCTGTTTACATGGTGAGCGCAGCTTTTTTTTTAAAACGCAATGTCCGTTTGGGACTTAAGCTCAAATTTGGTAAGTTGCTGGCATGCATATCTTGAACTTAACAGAAGGAATTTTTGAAAAAAATATTTGTAACCGTTTTCATATTTTTTCCCAAACTGACTTTCGATAAGGTGGTCGTGTACTAGGTCATGAGAATTAAGTATATATAGCTATTACGGGGTCCATCACACATTTTTAAAACTGGCATTTGCTCACCTTGACTTAATTACAAATCCATACCAAATGTCACTGATTCTTATTTATAACGGATGTGCAGTTAATGTCAATGTACTTAAGGCCCTTTAAAAAAATATATTCGATTCCCATCCTCCGCCCTCACCACTTAGAGATAGAGACTAGTGTGATCCCGACTGAAGTTTGTAATAAATCAAGTGGGATGAATTTTAAGCCAAGAAAAGGGGGAAAAAGAAGAAATCTAAATGACTGAATATTATAAATTTTTATTATCAACAATATTATGAAAAATACAAAATGAAACATGGACAATTAAATTAGTAATGTAATAAGGGACCGTTCATTATTTATGAGGGAGGGGCAGGAGAAATTTAACTTTATGGGGTATATGATTTTCTACTTGACAAGTGGGGAGGGGGTTATGTGATTTATTTTTTTCTAATGGGGGGTCCATGCTAAATTTATTATTCAGTAAAACAAGCACCTAGGGCTATATATACTCTCAGATTAACATATAAGCACATTTTTGACGAGCGCCCCCAATTTTCAAACAGTTGTAGTTTTACACGGTTGCATTGGTTGTTACTGGTTAGTTAAACTATACCTTGTGAATGTTAAGCTTCACCATGTTATGTGTCGCAAACGAAGGAAATTTTGTACTAGAATAATTATGATCGGGGGATTCCCCCGATAATAATTCAACGGCTGCTGGAAACGCCTTTCCAATAGAAAATAGCCGGGGGAATTAGCGCCATGTACGTATCTACACTTCATTATTCGTTGTTTTATTGGTTCAGGCCAGTAAGTTAGAGGTCATTTTCTTGAGGTGGCACATTTAACACACCCCACGAAACTTATCATTTTCCAGGTCTCCGTAATTATAATTGGGAATTCCCAATTATAATTACAGAATCGCTCATTTAGATAAATACGCATTTTTGAGCATTCTAGTTCGCAGGTGTTGTTTCTTAGACAATAAACCAAACTAGCTGTGCAACAAAATATCAAAATTTGAAATTGAGGGAGCTCTTCAACAAATGTGCAATATTGCTTTAACTAAGTTTAGTTCGTGATCTCTGAGTTTTTGAAATATGTTGACAACTCAAATTTGTGAGGGGATTTTTAAAAAATACCATTAAACAAAGGTAAATGTAAGTTTTCTGTTGTTACAAAGACTAATTTAATCACCGGACGTTTTGCGCGATTTTTAAAACGGCAAAATGCGCGGCCCGTACTTGTCAAAATGCGCAATTTTAAAGTCAAAAATCACGAAAATGCGTTTTCCTTATGTTTGCCCTGCTAGTTCAACCAGGAAACGAAAAAGTCTGCAAAACAATGCTCAAACTTCCCAAACTTACTTTTTTTCTCGGCTGAAATTACAAGAAGCACATTCATTATCACATGTTATTTTTTCCTTTCTTATTCCGAAATAAAAAATAAAATATTTGAATCAGATGTAGCTGGCCGATTGCCGCGTGGCTGAGTGAGGCCTTTGCATTACTCCCCGAGAATAATTTACTTTCGCACGTGGGATTGGGGAATCCCGGCCCCGGTCTCGGAGGACTGTGTCGCGTGACGGGTTTTCCACTCTCGTGACCCTGAATGTGTGGGAAGTTGTTGTTTCAATCTTTCCGGCATACCTACCGATTCCCGTTGGGAAAATACCTTTCCTACCGCGGCCAAACAAGTCCGAAGTCTGTTTAATTTCCGAAAGAATTATTGATCACATGGATATAAACCAATTATGAAAACAAAGACCCCGATACCGCGCGTTCTAGCTTTGATAGCATGCATTAATATTGTTTAATGCACCGAAGCACAACCGTATCATGACGCTTAAATGGAAAAATAGGTGGGTCATCCGTGATTCAACTAATCAAGGTTAGAGGTAGGGTTCTAATGCTAGATTTATTTATACATTTGGACTATATTGTGCACTTATTGGAAGCTTTGTGAGTCATCAATTTTCACCGACGTTTCCACTAATAATGATTTTAATAATCAGCTTGTGTTTGTTTATTGGCAAATTAACATAAAAAAGGTTGGTTTTTGACAAAATCGTTTGAAATTCGGAAAAATTGGACCAACAAAATCGTGATAGACCAAAAAATGCGATTTTTTTGCGCGTTTGCGCAAACTCCGAGTGCCTAGACTAATTTGACTTGAAACACCCAATATATATATTGGTCAGGAAATATTAAAAAAAAAAGGTTTATATTTTGGACAACATTTGTGCTGTTTATATTAATTTGGGTGGGGACCTGGATTCTCTCCAAATATATAAAGAAATCAGTATGTGGAGGGTCGGTTGACTGACAAAAGTCCATCACCCTAACATAAGAAATAGGCATAATCCGCATACTTTCATGTTGTATTGAGCTGATTATACACCATTCTTTTTCTTTTTAATTACATGTACAATGATTACCTATGTGTGGGGTTCAAATTAAAAATCAATTTTCAAACGGACTCCTTAACATTACAGATTAGGGTGTCCCACTGAATTTTTTTAAATTGTTATTAGTCCCATATTTTTTTAGTTTAAGATTAAAGTACTCATCAAAAGAAACAATTTGCCACAAATGTCAACTTCCTACGTCAAAGCGGTTCCGGGGGTTATATGATCGTTTTAAGATTGCAAAAACTTTTTCCGCTTTTCGTTCATTCCCAATTTCTGGCAAAATTATCCCAAATTGATGAATTTGAGCAATGTATTTCAGTAAATTCAGGCAAGATTAGTCATTGCCTGAGTGAATATATAGCAAGAACCATCCTTTCGTGTCATCTTTTCCAAGTTTCAGGAAAAAATTCCAATTGGCTTGGAATTTTTACGGGCATTTAATTAAAAAGAGAAGTTCCACAACATTTTATAGATTACACAGAATGAATTGCGGTTTTTTTAGTCCACTGTGTTGCAATTATTGTACAAATCCGTGGAGCTTGACTAAATAGCAATGGTTAGTAAATGTAAAATGTTGCTGTGACTGTTTATCAGAGCTGACAATATAAAAGTTGGCAGGATCATTCAGGATTAGGATGATGAATCATTTTCACTGTTAAAGTTGTCAATGCGGAAAGGATTTAAGATTTAATTTGCCATAAAAATTGCAATTTTAAAGATTAGGACAATGTACTTGAAATAGAACTTTGTCAGTTATTTTAAATGTAACAAAATTGGTTTGTGGGTAAGGGAAAGAAAAAATAAAGATTTTTTAAAAGAAAGCCTCTATTTTAAATAAGATGATAGACCTTCTTGGAAATGACAATATGGGTTTATTCAATTTTAACGAAGGGATAATTACCTATGTGATAATTGGAATCTCGTGATCGTTTTCCTGCATGACCAACCAACAGCACAATGAAGACAAATGAACCCACATGGAAAACATCACTTTGAAAAAATATTTAACAAAGAGTATTTAGTTTCCATATCCAACATACATGTAGAAGTGTTTAAAACCCTTTTGTAATTAAATTTTTAAAAAAAGAAAAAACCTAAAAAATTCAAATTTATAATTAAAATATCAATTGCAAATTGGCAGAACTGCCAATATCTAGGATTTGTATGAGGCTTATTTGGGAAAATTAACGAAATCAATCATTAAAGAGAGCTGTGTGAAACTTTTTTAGCTTTTTTTTGTAAAAAATATAGCACAGATGGAGGGGGGACAGCATTTGTAAAGCATGTAATTGTGGTTGTTCTTAGGTGGAATATTGTTATTAGATGAGGGTATTGTTTAAAATGCCATTACTCACATGAGGAGCTAAGAATATTACAGAATAGTGATTAAATGCTTGCTACTAAGTATAGTAAACATAGCTCTAAAAATATTAAAAAAACAGGGCAACATCAACAAAATTAGAAACAAATACCATGTATGATGACAAAATTAACTTCAAATGTTTGCATAGAAGTTGAGGATTACCATTATGAATGAACTGTGTGGACAATTTTAAAGTTAATACAAAATGACGCAATTGAGCAAAGCGGGAGGAGGTTTGGACGTCGCGTAACCGGCAACTCTCGGCTCAAAAACTTGAGATTGCTTGATGGACGCGACATGTGACAGTTGTACAGTGCAGAGTTGGGTTGACATGAGGGTAAGGATTGCTCTTTCAACAAATTAGCAACAAACACTTTCTCAGGTCCAAAAAAAATATACATTTCGGTTCAGTTGTAGTTGATGAGTAGATATAAAATTTATCTATAAGAAAGCCGATTAGACCGAGATCGTGGTGTAAAAAAAATCAGGAAAAAATGCAGCAAGAAGCAAATGCATGCAAAGCTGACAGCACTCGCCACACAGCGTACATACAGCGGGCGGAGATGTGGCGGGAGGCGCGAGGGAAAGCGAGCAGGGGCCGGGATTGAAATTGAAAAATGACTTTCAAAAAATCAGAACTAGGGTTTCCCAAGTCCAAAATATACATATTTCGGTCAGATGCAGTGAAAGTTGCATTAACATACTCGCTATACGATTGCTTTTGAGCCCGAGATCGTGGTTTTGTATTGAAAAGAAAATATGTTGTAGCATGGTCAACTATAGCAATCAGCTACTCAGCGCGGACACCTTGGGTATAAATGGTTTCGCGTGGGGAAGGTTTGAATTTTCAAAGAAAAATTTTTTACTTTTTTTATTTTTTTCAAAAAATCGAAAACACTGCTTCCGATATCTCAAAAAATTGTCTCTTTTGGTAAGATTATGTGAAAATGTATATTAAAATACTTGATTTATAAAAAATAGGCAAACACAACTAGGGCTGCACGACTTCAGCTTTTTTGACTAGTCGACTAGTCGCCTCTAAATAGTCGTGACTACGGGCTATCATGGCGGACTATCGAAAGGTCAAATTTGGTCACAAATGAAGCTTAAAGTTTTGTTTTTAGGATACATCAAAACCAGAAATTTCAGGGTACTTGATATGCAATAGTGCACACGCAAATCCAACGCAAGAAAAATGCACCTGTATTTTATTTTCATCGCAAGAGCAAAACAATTGTAAAGTGTAATAATTAAATGACCAATGGCAAACGCGCTAAGTTGTCGTCAATGTCAGATTCTATTCCACTTACTCAAAGGAAATAGTCTTCCATGACAATAACTGCAGCTCAGATGTATTTGGACGACACTCGATATATTTTGAGGCCAATTGTCATACAATGAGCGCCCCGTACCATCGTGGAGAAACCAAACAAACCCGGAAGTCACCACGAAGTTTGAAATTCTGATCTTTTTACCACCCACTAGATTGGCAATGCCCGCCACAGGACGATGGCGGCCAAGCCTCTTTAAACAAAGCAACCAGCAAAATCAATCAAAATAGACTACAGCAATACAGACACAAGCCATAAACAAAATTAAGCGCTTTGATGTGGATGTGGTCATGGAGTTGTTCTTATGCTCCAACGGGTTTTGGAATAAAGAAAAATATAAGAAAACATATAACAAATTCAGGAATTTTTAAATTTTGTTGATTACATGTTAAACTAATGGCGACGTCTAAAATGGGGATTTTCTTGGCAGCCACCCCGCTTAATGCCCGCAGTGCTTGACCAACGGTAAACTTGATCAAGATTAAGTTTTGTGCGCGGCAATCGGCCAAATTCTGGTCTGTGAGAATGGATCCACCCCGCACAGCGGGTTAACTGCCTCGCAGTGTAGCTAAAGACACCGGGGGAAGGAAGTCCCCTGGGAATCTTCTCGCTACCTTTTCGTACCTCACATAAATAAAAATCACTAAACCATTTTTTAATTATCTGCGATTTAAGTGCGACATAGCTAGGTCTTCTTCTCTACATTCAAGTTCATTGTGACATGATGAAATCGACAGACATTAGACATCGTTCTAGTGGTTGTTTTTTTATCGGAAAAGGATGGTATATTACCATGTCAAGGAACAATACCGAAATGACAACTGGTTACGGCATCGCGGGTTCATAGAGTATAGGCTTGCGATTTCAACAGTGATCTGATACTGATATAATGTAAATCTGGGCAACAACCAACATGCATTTACATTTACTCAGAAGGAGTAATACTTCAGGTAATGTTAGTAATACAGAGTGAATAATATTTCTCTTGCAGGTGTAGAGCATTTCTTAGGATCAGTTTCAATGCTTTATGAGTTCATTAAAAATAGTCGCCAAGTAGCAAACAATAGTAGTAGTCGCAACTATACGCCAATTAGTCGTGACCACGACTTTTTGCGACTTAGTCGTGCAGCCATACAAAACAAACGAGATCTGAATTGGGTAAAAAAAATCGAAATATTGGCATGGATATCAGCAACAGCTTATTCATCTTGCGCTTGCACTGTACACCTACATACCTTGTCCACCCCGCTCCCATCACATGCCCTACTGCGACTGTTGACTTTCTAACCTCAGTATGACAGCCAGAAACAATTTCCTCATGCGATATTTTTGACACAGTTGTTTTATATATTATCGTTCTTTAATTGTAATATGGAATTTTCAAAGCCGTATTGCAAATATTAGGCTAATGAAGTTGATTCCCAGTTTCCCGACTCTGGTCAGATAGAAATGCCGATCAAATAATTCATTATTTCCAAATAATTCATTATTTTCATATTTTTCCAAACAACTGTTATACAAGCAAAAAACGATTGTTTTAAAAATATTCCTTACTCACGAATGATGCATTTTAAGCACTGTTTACGATGACAGGGGGTAGAAGAATTGGAAAAGTCCATTTTTCTAAGATCAATACAATTTGTACATTGGTTTCCCGGCTCCCTACCTACTTCCGTGCAGGGGAAAGCGCTTGGTGTTTTAAAACAAGGGGTCCAGTGGACCCCTTAGCTACCTTGAATTCCAAAATTTGGGGGGTCCGGAATGAATTTTGGGGGTCCAGAGTGCGAGTGGCGTGGTCCACTTTGACATACTTGGATTAAGCGCATAACATTGGATTTTGTCACTATGGGGGCCGGCATTTGCACTCCAGTGTATGGTTCAGGTTAGTACCAACCTAATCTTTCAGCTATATTTACCTACCTGTCCTGAAGTTTGAAAATTGTTCCTAAAGTAGTCTATAAGATACACTAGTTTATGATAATTTTTTACAACTTTTTTTTAAACAGAAATTGTTGTTGTTACCTCACTGATGTTTCACTGAATGTACATTTGAATGTTTATCTGTAATAATGTTTTCTAAATAAAGAATGACCACATTCAACTCAATGTTTCACTTCTCATTCATTCTCATGTGAACTTCTTTTTTATTGTGGCTCACAAAGTTACTTAGTATCGTAAATTAGTCAGTGCACTCTTTCCCGTTGCAAAATCAACATACTTTGCAGAAAATCGCCGACTTGTCTACGTCGTAGTACACCCAGGGAGGGAAATTCTACCGCCCAGTTCGGTATAGCCGGGAGCCATCATCACATCCTTCGACATGTAATTTATTCCGTTAAGGCTGTCGAATTCATAGGTGGTGGCACAATACTAAATTCTTCCCCCATTTCTTCTGATTGGACTTCATACTAGTTCCGCTGCCCTTTAGGCCACTGTCCATGGCATTATCACTGTCAGTGTCGCCTAATTCGCTGTGGTTTCACAGATTTCACCCTCATCTCCGCCATTTAAATCTTGTCAACAATTCGCCGTTTTTCGTAATTCCCCCACAATGCAGTGTTAGTGAGCTTTTGATGTCACGTTGTAGAGCTCATGTACCGGGAGAGAAACACTCGGGAATTCGAGAAGCCGTCGAACCGACGATACACATGCGCCATCTGCAATAAGCACACGTCATCAGCTCACTTTATATTGTATTGTGGGTATGCAGGTAGGCTGTTGCGGTGTTTTGAAAACACCGACCACCGACACCGAACAAAAAACACCGAGATAAAAACCTACTACCCGAAAATTTTAAGCGTTCATTTTACCCGCCACATTCCTTAGAAATGCACAATACCGTTGAAACTGGTAAATGCACGTATCACCCGTGTAAAGTGAAAAACAAACGGGTAGACAAGTTTACAAGTTCACGTTTAAAAACTAACGAAATATTGACGATATATCAGTAAATTCATATTTACTTGCTTATTCTTTGTTTATGTCATGATAATTCTGAATACAAGACGATCCCATGCCCCGTAATTTAGAGTACTTATAAGCGATTTCTTCGGCCATTTTTCGCATGGCCTCTTTCAATCCATGCACGCTGCCATTATCAACGAAGTAGCGCATAATCCTTTTCCGTGTCATCGGAACTCAGATGACAACAGTGCCAGGGGCGGCCATACTCGCGGTCCGGCCTTCAGGGGCTACGATTAAGTATCATTTTCTGCATGAACTTAAATATTTTAGAAATATTTTGATCAACGTTTTTAAAATTTTGTTGATAAGATTCTTCGTCTGTGATTATGGTTTGTTTGGGACTTCCTTTTTCTGTCCTTTGGTTATATACAGAAAAAGGGAAAATGCTTTCACTATCTATCTTTTATTTTTGCTTCTTCCATGGAACAGTATCCTTTCCTGAATTTTTAATTTAACAATTAAGAACTTTCCTTTACAAAATGGGTCCTTCTTTTTTGGAATATGAAGAGAAGCGTAGGCCTATCGTTTCCTTTCTTGAGTAATCGATCCGCATAGTGAAAGAGCATAGACCTACATGTAACTAAAACTGAGAGACAATTCCGTCGTCCCTTTTCTTGAAATAGCTCCACACTAGACTCGGCATGAAGTTTGAAGAAACAAATATTATATATCACAAACAGAAAGTCACGGCCGAAATTAACTGAAAAAAGTAAATAAAAACGACAATTAAACATCCTAGTTCCGAGATAGCAGCACGGTAATTATAGATGTCCGAATAATATCCAAGAGAATACAAACTGAACGTAGCAAAAAATTGAAGGTTTCCGTTCCCAGTGAAATATTCACACGTAAAATAATGATAAACCTCAATCACAAAATTTCCCCAAGACTGTATATTGTAAACAACTCACACAGTCACTGACCGTAGACGCGGAGGAGCCAGCATGATCTCTCTCCACGCAGGTGCAATGCTTGATAACATCGTAGTTGCAGGCGGTGGGCCGATTGATTATGCACTCGGACAAGAACTAGCGACAGTAAGGGACGATAATACAATGGCGCCCCGTTTGCCATCACTTGTTGGCAAAGTTAATCGAATGGAGAAAGTCAAGCACACGTGAATTCGGGGCGGGAAGTCGTTTTTTTCTAAACGTTTTGTTTATTGTGAGTACTATTTTAAAATATACAAGAATTAACAAATTTATTAACACCCACGCAATTGTTGGTTAGCAAAACGATTTGGGACGTTTATTTCGGGAAAATACAGTGCAAAGTAAGTGAAACCATCGACCTAATGATTAAAAACCGGGGCATTTTTTTCGGTGGACGTGTGTTCCACCGAAATTTTCGGTGCAGTCGGTGTTTGAAAAATGGACCCACCGGCGGTGTCGGTGTTTAAAAAACCCGATTTTTTTCGGTGCCTCGATACACCGCAACACGCTATATGCAGGGTGGGTATAAATTGTGAAAATGGTCTCAGAGGGATTTTTTGTTGGTGCTAGTACTTTGGTTTACATTTACTACGTACCTCACCCCATTTACAAAATGATCTTTGGAAATTTACTGCATGTGGTATCGACGACAAATTTACTGGCTAGCGTTACATTCTTACATTTTTTTCCGATTGATTATCCACAAATTACAAACGCAATCCTATGAAACAGCCGTTTGTATTTGATGTAAATAGATTTTTTGTCTGTTTAAAAAAAAAGAAAAAAATAATCTATTTTTTTATTTTGTGCGTCCGAAATAAAATCTATGCGTCCTGGACGCAGAACGCAACTTAGCGCGACCCCTGCTTCCCGTGTGTTTTCTATTAAACCACCGATTGAACGATTGCCTAGGTAGTTCTTTGCAAATGCTGCGTGAACTATGATTTAAATGGATATATACCACACGGCGCATTGACTTTGGCTCAATAAGAAATCTGAATAATACTGACTAATGAAATAATGAAACATTCCCCACTCAGTCATGAAAAAAAAATGAAACGTAACTGGGATCAACTTTCATTAAGCCTTATACAAATAACGGCATTTTAAGCCCCTTCTCACTTCCCCGGCTGCAAAGCGAGCCTTCCTCAAGGCTCTCAAGCACGTGTTGTGCTGGCACACTGCCCCGAGTCTTCGCGTAACCGACGCTTACGTGATTGGTTCACGCTCTTTTTTGACAGTTCCATAGAATTTGTTCATCTATAAGTTGGCATTAAGGGGGCGTGGAAAAATGCTTTTCACTCTTTATGTAGCGTGCTTAGTGCAAAATGGTCATGTAAAGTTTTTTTCGCCAGGAATCAAGCTTTCCAATGATGTGTTTTTGTTTCGATGTTGCAAACACGCAAGGACACCCCGTAATATCGAGGTAAACTTTTCAAATAAAAACATACTTTCCTGGCATGTATCAAAAAAAAAGGAAAGTCTCAAGGTGTAATACTAAATCAAGAAAAATAATATTTTCAAAACAATGTACAAACATACAGCGCGAAAAGTCCCATCAAAGACGGCTATCAACAGCCCCAAAAGTGGACGCCAAAAATCTATGCGTGCATGAAACTACGCGGTTTGCGCAAAACTAGGGCATCATTCAAGCTAATAAAAATCTATTTTTTACTTCCCACCCACAAGGGCATTTTTGAGTTAATGATTTTAAAAACAATGTCTTCTGTATTAGGGTGTCGTTCTTGCACGGCGAGCCCGTCACTTACACATTGCGCTAATGCAAGTCGTGGCGATCACGAAAAATACACTTTTTTAAAAATCGCTCTATTATTGATAGTCCAGCAGCGGAGGAGGTTAGTAGATGAAAATCTCTGATAAAGTTTTTTTTCTCAGCTGATTATATCTTTGAAAGTTATATAATGGAATCCAGGTTGGTGTAAAATTGCCACTTGGGCAATTTGAGAAATCCAAGATGGCCGCCATTTCACTGTTAAAAAACCAAAAATTGCAGTTTCCATGGACACGGAACACCCCAAATGCTTGGTAATTGTTTTTTTTAATATCATTCATGTTTGAAGGTAGAAATGTACTTATAATGTATCTTGGAAGGTACGCTTGCTTCATTGAGAAATTCCAAGATGGCCGCCCATTTTAAAGTAGCAAAAAACCCGAAAATGCACATTTCACAGAGAGATCAACCCCAAATACCACTTTTTTATTAGTTTTCTCATCTGATTATATTCTCTGAACAGGTAAAACTATATAATTAAGAGGGATGTAAAATTGTCACCCTTAGGCATTAGAAAAATCCAAGATGGCTGCCCGTGTCCATAAAAACACTAAAATTTGCAGTTTGGTATCAGACTGGGCAACTCAAAATGCATTTTTGTAGTCTGTTACCTAACCCGAAAGCCGACCAACTGATTGTGATGTTTTCAGTGTGCGCTATACGGATGTTTGAGGCAACCCAGTGGCTAACTGTGTCCTTTGCTGCTGATGGACCATATGGGTTGGGGGCGTCTAGATGAAAAGCTGTTATGTCTTCGCTGAGCCCTTCAAGATGCTTGAGGTACCATTTTAAAGTGCCTGACCGGGCACCAGGTTTCTTCTTCGACCGTCCCGCAGCAAAGGCCAGCCAGGAGAAACACTGGGCAAGGTGTGAAAGACCGAGTCTGATTCTTGGCGTGGGGGATGGACACGCCGTCCTTCGACAACCCCAGTGAGCCTCGTCACCTGGACAAGGTATGTAATTTCGGAAACCCCTCCCCAGACGCGACGCCACCAAAAGGCCCGTCTTCCAGTCCAGGCGACTGGCCCTCATCCAGTGGGTCGCATTCCTCTATCGAACTTGAAGCACTAGCGGCAGATCCCACTCCGGAACAAGTGAACGAACCGGGGGACGAACCCTAAACCAGAGCCCTTCAGCAGGATTCTTGAGGATTGGGCTATATAGACTACGGTGCTCTCTCTCTGAGCCCCGATGAGCGCCCCATATCCCGGTACGGTAGCACTTGACTGTTTAGACGCCCAAGCCCCAGGAAAATTTTTCCGTTAGGAAATCCCCGATCTGCCCACAAGACCAGACAGCAGATCAATCTCTCGATTGGCTCACCATCTATAGACCACCCCGGCAGAGTCGAGGATCATAAGATTCTCTAGGTTTACTTCCTCCTTGCCTGAGCATCGAGCGCGGCAGCAGGTCAGAAAGTCCCGCCTGAAGTGGTAATTGTTGGCGGAAATGCGCATACTCAAGTTGAGAGCGCGGATGTACGCATCCGGACGACGCTCGGCTGGAGGAATCGCTACTAGCAGCCACTAGTGCCCCCACTAGCAGTTTCAGAAGCCGTGGACCCACAGCTGAACCGGCCACATGGTGCCATCAAAAGAACCAGGCAATTGTCGGACCGATGCTCCTTCTCGAAGACTCTCATTATCATCTGCAATGGATGGAGGGATACATAGGCACTGATCCACCTCGCATCCTGACCCCTGCTTCTGGGATCTTGACTCCATGAGAAGTACGGGCCGGAGCTGGTGATTCCGCAGTGGAGCGAATAGGTCCACGTGGGGACGCTGTAGCCTCCGAAAAATTGACCGGCAAGGAGGTGCTTCCAATCGGACGACCCCTTCCCTTTTGATGGCGCCTGGCATTGCGTGCCCTTCCGGTAGAGGACGTCTGCTAGGACGTTCTCCACCCTGGTACATGTGATGCCATTATTTAGGGCAATGTCCCCGTTGCCTGCACACTCTCGGAGCCTGAGCCTGACTACTTCCTTGCAGAGACTGAGGTCCTGCTCCCCCCTGTTTGCGTAGGCACTACCGTCATGTTGTCGCATGGGACCATGAATCACCTTTCACCTGGTCAGGGCGATCCAGTGCCTCAGTGCCAGGAAGATTGCCACAGCTCGAGCACATTGATATGATAGCGAGCTTGCATGTGCAACCAACCGTCGAACAGAAACACAAAAAAACCCTGTGGAAACAACACAAACACCCAAAACACAAAAACCAACCAAAAACACCCCGCCCCCACGCCACCGAACCCTTTGTTTTTCCCGCTCCTTTGTTTCCGCCACATCCACAAAGATAAGAGTAAGCCTACCGCACAATCCGTTTCTTCCTCTTCCCGTATTTTTTATTAGTTTCCTGAGGGGGGCTCCCACCTCCACCTTGCGTGGATGTGTCCACCAACTGGCAGGTCGGGAACCAGCTGCAGGGGCACTGGAATCCGGAGGGACATTGGGTGGTACCAAAAGCGGCTCAGAAAATACCTGAGGCATGTGTAGCTTGGGATACCCCTCTGCTATCTCCAGTAGGGAACCATCCCATGAGGCTGGCCAGAATCCCAGAAGCGAAGCCATAGCCTGGCTGGGACCCGACCTGCTCTCCAAAATTGCTCGGGCACAACGCCACGACCGGGCTATACTCTTTCTGCAGAGGGCCTCCCCTTTTGCCAACCAAAAATCCAATCCAGTCTCGCTCCCCAGAAACTGGGCTCTGGGAGAGTGAAGGATTGACTTGTCAAGGTTGATGAAACCGAGTGACTTTATCAGGTCTAGGAACCTCCTCTATAAATGCCTGGAGCCTCTGCGCTGAGGGTGCCACCAGTATCCAGTCGTCTACGTAGACGAAGATGAACTCCGCTCCCACCTTTACGACCCTTGGGCAGGACCCGGAACTGATAAGCCCCTCACATCCGCCGTTTTGTTTTTTGCTACACTTCTTTTATCAAGGCGATATTTCAAGGCATATCACTGATGCACATCACTGGCAGGGGCCTTCTTGATTGAAATATCAATTGCAACCGTACAAAAGCACCGTGATATCATGCCAGAACGTACTGTGGCTGCCCACATCCTGAGTGTTTGTGCAACGTAGCACACCATTATACGGCTTGGCAAGGCTGGAGTCCTTGAAATATTACGAAGGTAAACTCGTGTTCATTAACCTGCCTTTGTGTTACTTCCGATTCGTCCTCAAGGTGATGTTCCTGAGGCCACTCAACTCATCATTCTGTCATGCTATGGGCAATCTCATCATCAGTCGCTGTCGGAGGCAAGACAGAAAGTATATGGACATCTAAATTCGTCGTTTCTGCACCTCAACTATGTTCTCTGCCACCCCCACTCTGCGCCTTCAGGAAAATTGTCGACCGGCACATCGTCAGGTACTGCTGGAGGGATGCTCTGAAATCTGATTCATCTTAACTGGTACCAACTCAGCATGGCTGAAACGAGAAGCCGTCTCTGTTGCCAGTCGCAATTGGCCCAATGATGTCCCTTAGCTTCAATGAATTATTGCATTTGATTAAGAGTGCTCATGTGGAGGTAGTGCTCATGGGAGGTGAGGTCACCATGTGGATCAAAGGTGTGGATGTGCCTCTGCAAATACGACTGTTCCATCTTCTGTTCATACCATGCCATGGAGAATCGGAATTCAAATTGAGAAAACAAAACAATTAACCAAGCGGAAATAAAACACAAGATAGAAACTATTAATGGAACATAATGTCAAGTATAGGTGTGCCATTGATCGGTGGCCGTATCAAATTTGACACTAGTAGTACCGGTGTCGAAGTAACCATTGTCTGGCTTACTCAAGTCCGGACAATGGGTGAACAATAGAGCAATCGATCAGTTGACTCTTCACGTATCATTAGTTTTCACGCTTTATACCGTACAGTCTATGGAGCCCCGGGCTCTGGCTCCCACCGACTAATATCTGCTTTCCACACCGGTACTACACTGGTTATTACTGGGCTTATTAGTGTCCGAGTTCTTAAAAATACACCCCATACGAGTCATGTTGTAAGAAATGTGTCTTTTCTTGCACTTCATTTATCATTTGATTGGAGTATTATTTTAAGCGAAATCACGGCCTTTAAAAACATTCAGGCGGGCGGCCCCATCTTGAATATCTTTATTTAAGCCAATTTGACAATTAAAATTTAGTATTTTTATATTCCAATACTTTATGGCAGGTAAATAAACAGTCAATTCATTTTAGGACTTGTATTTTGGTGCACATCTCAATGAAAAAACAAAAAAACAAAATTGGTGCATTTTGTGATTTCCTACTTCAAAATGGCTGCCATCTTGGGATTTCACTAAATTATTCAAGCATGACTCTAATTATACATTTGCATTTTAAGTTTTCCTACCCAAAACATCCACAATTAGCACAAAAACATTAATTACCTTGCATTTTTGGGTTTGCCTGTCTGTGTAAAATTCACTTTTAGTTTTTAACAGCCCAGTGGCGGCCTCTTGGATTGCTCAAATTGCCCAAGGTTTGCAATTTTAACCCACCTTGGTTCCATTGTATACCCTTCAAAGATATAATCTCTTGAAAAAAATACGTATCAGAGATTTTTTGATCTCATGCCAAAATCCGGCTTCCCGCTGCCGGACTAATTAGGCCTATTATCAATATGGTTCCAAAAACTTCATGATTAACTCAGAAAAGGATGAAATCTAATATAGCTTCGAAAAAATGACCAAAGTCCAAATTAAAACTGTTTGGATGGTTTGAAGTCGGCACTCACCAGCGCCGTAGTACCACCGCGAAACCGTACACTCGCTGTGCCTGGTCCCCGTTTTTTTGTCCTCCATCGCAGTTTTCTTTCTTCGGCAAATCGCAACACCCGATAAAACCAATAAGGTCACTTTTTTGTGTTTATCATTATTAGTACCCCCTTCAAGTATTTATGAGCGAAATTTCAGCTTTCTAGCATAACGGAAAGTATTTTTAAATTTTATATTAAATTCACTGCTTTCTATTTGGGTCATTCCTGACAATCACAACGAATGGTGAAAGCTCATACATCACCGATTTTTTAATCTTTTCGGATATGTTATAGGTTTACCCAAGTTATGTACAAATCCAAAATTTTCGCAATTTTGTTCAATTCCCTCGGGAGTTATGGACAAGAGAAAATTGGGTCATTTTGCACCAAAACGCCTCTAAATAACAAGTGGTTTCCATAATTTATTTTCATAAAATAAAAGCCATATTTCCTCAAAAGGGGCTATGGAGCTTTCCCTATGAACTGTCTCAAAATAGACGACAGAATAAAACGATTCTGATAAAGCATCACTAATTAACGGCTCCGTTAATATTACGGATTTAAATCACAATGATGCAAAATGAGATTGGGGTTTTACACACCCTAATATTTCATATAATATCTGAACTTGTAAAAGCTTGATTTTAGTCTAGTATAAATCATTTAACAAGTCCTAAAATCATTAGCATGTTGCAAAAAAATTGTGCAGATCCCGTTGCATGGTTACCCGAGCCATAAACTTGAAAACAAACAAGTCCTATGTAGGACATCATATTTCTCTGTGCGTACCTGCCTTTTACGTTTAAAAATTGTTCAATTACAAA
>JAMKCH010029984.1:0-34091 GCA_023653785.1 Ophioderma brevispina
CGCGAATAAACATGAGACCCATAAAGGGTTATGGTGATGTGACTTGGGGGGTGGGATCGGACTGTCATGCACTTCATCTGATTTAGATTATGGGCGTGGCATATGCTAACTAGGTACCTAATTGCATAATTAATGAGGTTAATTTGTTTTTAGGGTATTTTTACCCAAACAATCTTGTGAACGCGATTACATGAGACCCAGAAGGGTATGGTGATGTGACGTCCCCACCCTAGTGCGTTGAATTAGTGGCCCTACCTCCGAGCGAGCCGGCCTCCCATATTTTGTCTATCACCCCCAACCCACTATATCCATGTTCCCTACACCTCCCTCACTCACAGCCTCCACGGCCAACTCTTCCATACGCCACCCGGCCCAAGTGACCACACCCCACAACCCTGCGACCGACGCACACAACCCCATTTGGACAAAAAAGTCACCCTCCCCACGCCACCGCCCAGCCGAGCACCCGAATGATGCCCCACCCGCCCGCCCATCCCACGTCCCACGATTTTCATGTCCCCCCCCCTGCACCCACCGCGGTCCCGGCCCGCCCCTCGGCTCTCTCCCCCCTACCTCCCAAGACAGCAATTAACCCTCCTTTCCACCCCCCCGGACCCCATGCCCACCCTCCTCGCCAATCCCCTCCCCACCCGCCACCCTTCTAAACCACACCCACTTCGCCCCCACCGCAGCCATACGCCCCACCCCCTCAACACATAATTTCCCCCCGCCCACCCCCGACCCTCCCCACCTGCCCCTCCCACCACTCCCCATAAACCCCCCCCCCCCCTCGGACTCGAACCTCCCGGCATTCCTCTAAACTCCCCCCAGTCCACCACCCCAATATCCCCCAACCCCTATCTTCATACCACCCCCCACCCTGGACCTCCCTCACCCCAACCCAATCCGACCAGGAGCCTCCTTAAGAAAGAGCGACCCCCCCGACTACCCGCCCCATGTCCGATTCCCACCCCCCCCCACCACCCCGAGGTTCCACATCCCTCCCCACTCCCGCGTAATCCGAACGCAATGAACCCACTTCCTCACCCCAACGGCCCCCACCATCCTCCTCTTCCCCACCCCTCAGTCCTCCTCTTGGGAATGCGGCGCCCTTCCCACCCCCCCGGCGCCTAGGTGGTATTTTTACCCAAAAAAGTTGTGAACAAACTATCGAAGATCCATAAGTCAGATTTGATGAACTTGATGGAGGGGTGGGGACTCATGTACCTCTCGCGCTGATGAGGTTTAAGGTGGGTTGTCGGGTTTAAGGGGGGGTTGGCCAGCTTTAAGGGGGGTGTTGTTGGGTTAAGGGGGATTGTTGGGGTTTAAGGGGGTTGTCCGGGTTTAAGGGGGTGTCCGGGGTTTAAGGTGGGGTTGTCCAGCTTTAAGGGGGGTGTTGCGGTTAAGAGGATGTTGGGGGGGTAAGGGGGGTTGTCTGGGTTTTAAGGGGCTTGTTGTGGTTAGGTGGGTTGGCACGAGTTTAATGGGGGTTGTCCATGTTTAAGGGGTGTTGTCCGGGTTTAAGGGCGGGTTGTCCAGCCTTTAAGGGGGGGTTGGGTTTAAGGGGGAGTGTTGGGGTTTAAGGTGGGTTGTATGGTTTAAGGGGGGTTGTCCGGGTTGAAGGGTGGTTGTCTGGACTTAAGGGTGATTGTTGGGGTTTAAGGGGGTGTCGGGTTGTTTTTAAAGGGGTGTCCCGGGTTTTAAGGGGGGGGGGTTGTCGGGCTTAAGGGGGCTGTCGGGATTGTTTGTGGTTTAAGGTGGGTTGGCCACGAGTTGAAGGGGGTTGTACAGGTTTAAGGGGGGTGTCGGGTTAAGGGGGGTTGTCGGGTTTAAGGGGGGTTGTCCAGCTTTAAGGGGGTGGGGGGCTAAGGGGGATTGTGGGGTTTAAGGTGGGTTGTCTGGGTTAAAGGGGTTGTCCGGGTTTAGGGGGGTTGTCAGGACTTAAGGGGATTTTGGGTTTAAAGGGGGTGTCCAGGTTTAAAGGTGTTGTCCGGGTTTAAGGGGGGGTTTTGTCTGGGCTTAAGGGGGCTGTTGTGGTTTAAGGTGCGGTTGCACAAGTTTAAGGGGGGTGTCCAGGTTTAGGGGGGTTGTTGGGGTTTAAGGATTTTGGGTTAAGGGGGTTTTGGGGTTTAAGGGGTTTTTTGTGGCACATATTACGCATATACATGCGCAGACGCTGCAACATGCAACGCGTATGCGCGCATGTGCGTATGCAGGGCGCGGACGTTGCACATGGGTTTTTGTCCGGGTTTAAGGGGGGTTGTAGGGGCTAAGGGGGATTGTTGGGGTTTAAGGGGGTTGTCTTGTTTAAAGGGGTTGTCCGGGGTTTAGGGGGGTTGGTTCTGGACTTAGTGGGGATTGTTGGGGTTTAAGGTGGCTTGTCCGGGTTTAAAGGGGTTGTCCGGGTTTAAGGGGGGAGGGGGGTTTTCCGTTTTTTTTGGGGGTGTTTGTGGTTTAAGGGGGTTGAACAAGTTTAAGGGGGTTGTCCAGGTGTAAGGGGGTTGTTGGGGGTGGTGTTTAAGGGATTTTTGGGTTTAAGGGGGGGTTTTTGGGTTTAAGGGTTTTGTGGTGCACCTTAATACGCATATACATGCGCGGACGTGCCACATGCCGCGCATGCACGATGCGCGCATGTGTATTGCATTGCGCGACGTTGCACATGGGTTGTCCGGTTTAAGGGGGGTTGTCTGGGCTTTAAGGGGGATGTTGGGGTAAGGTGGGTTGGTCGGGTTTTTACAGGGGTTGTCCGGGGTTTACGGGGGGTGGGGTTGTCTGGTGTTAAGGGGGCTTGTTGTGGTTTAAGGTGGGTTGCACGAGTTTAAGGGGGGTTCCCCAGGTTAAGGGGGGGTTGGGGTTTAAGGGGATTTTGGGGTTTAAGGGGGTGGGTATTTGCAAGTGATTATTTACAAATTTTGTAAACCCTCCAGCCGGGGGATTATTTTTAGCGGTTCGAGAAACCGCGCGTGTATTTTTAATTTTGACTGCTTGTATATTCATAGCATCCAAAAATCCTAGTTGAGTGGTTGGAGTGAGTAGTGAAGAAGTGGTGATGGGAAATGTGTTGAGACCGTTATGATTCAGAGACAATATACCACAAGGGGTTATATTAATAAGAATCTGTAAAGGTGGGTGACCGGATCAACAACCCTCATCCCAAGTGAAAGTGCTTGAAATGTACTCTACCACTACCCACTGTCTTATGATATCTCTGATTGGCTTGTACCTGATTTGCCTCAACAAATCAAAATAGACCTATTAAGTTGTACCTATGTAGACCTTGAAGCTTTTCGGGTGCAAGATATATAAGAGATTACTTTCAGAGAGACGCCTGCGATTTTCCAATGTTGTGAACGAGGATGAGATATGAACATATTTGAGATGTTTCGTACATACATTTGGGGCAATTACTGCTCGAAATAAGACAATAACAATCACTGATTTGACCAATAAGTATGAATAGGATTTTCAATTGGTACTCATTTTGATAATGATAACATATTAATGACTTAATACATCATTGAATTTGAACAAGGCTTAGTGGCCAGGTTGGTGGCGCTATGCCTCAACATTGCCTATTGAGCTCAGACGATGGCGGGCAAGACTCTTTCAAGATAGCAACTCATAAAAACACGAACCAAACATCACTTTGATTTGACAGATGTACTTGCAGACTCCTCGACCTGAGTCTCGATGCGACAGTAGGAGGTCAAACGCAAGATGGTTAGTGAGTGCGACTAGAAGTTGGGTGATGGATGGAGGGTTGGTTCTTAGATACTTGGGTTTGTTTCTTTAAATGCTTCAGTCTGTAGTGATAGTGACGAGGGTTAGACAGTTCCATTCAGGTTATTGTAAATATCAAGCACGGTGACGGGAGTCACATGGTGTAACACCAAGTGGGCTTGTTTGTCTTACCATGGGGTTTAATTACATCTTATAACCAATGAAATCCATTCAATTGGCTCGTAGTGACTCGGGATTAAAATTGTCAGTCTTTTCCCAAGTATGATACAAAAAGCAGCCCGCATTGTGGTCAAAGAACTACTCTTTAAAAGAAAAATGGCATAGATTTTGAAGAGTCATCACATTAGTGCAGTAAAATATATTTTCCTTTCAGATGAAACCAAGTATGTTTGTCCTGTGTAAAGTGTCGTATAACACACACACTTGAATAGCAGGGCAGTTCAAGAAAGTATAGGGTGTGGTAAAACCTATAGCCCGTCAATCTGTACTGTGATGGTCTATCCACAGAGGATTGGCGTGTTTTACATAGCAGTTTGTTTAGGAAACATTTGTGCACTTGCCCAAAAAGTCAGACGGGATACAATATTAGTTTAAACCAGGACTTGACTAACAAAACTAGTAAAACATAACATAGCACTGATATGACCCCACAGTTGTTGCTTTAATTGATCCGAGTCTTCGCGGACTAGTTACATCGGGCACGGGATGGTTTATTTCACCCACTATTTGTTAAATTATTAAGACTAAACAATCACAATTACGATTCGTAACAAAAAAGGAGTTAAGTGTCTGCCTAGTGGTTATTGTGAGACGAGTACATATGGCCACTACCCCTTTCTCAAATGAGACATGAGCGTCGACTGTGTTTAATTCCATATGGACATAATTCAATACTAAGTACATTACGTGATCAATTTTAAACAGGGAAATATGGACTTTAAAAAGGCTTATTGATTTATAAGAAATACAATATAAAAATTATGTTATTGGGAATTCTAGTGAGCCCTAAAACAAAATGTGGTTGGGGGCACTTTATGGTAATAGCAGCAGCTGTGGAAACACACTTGCCGTGGCAAGTCCCCCAGGAAATAATAACTCCAGCAATTGGATGTAAGCCTAGAGTTAAGAAGTCGCCATCTAGGGACCAGTGCCTAGACTAGATAGGTACTAAAAGAGTATATTTTCATGGCTTTATGTTTGTATGTGTTGAAGGTGAGTAGTGATAGTGATTAGTAAAGTATTATTAGTGAAGCCAAGTCCAAATTGCCCTTGGTCTGCTGAAGCTGGACGACCAACTAAAATCACTAAAGGTAGGAGAATTTATTAGTACCCAGGGCAGGCAAGGCAGGGACAAAAGTTTATTCCGCTGTTGTAATTTAAAGGCTGACTCAGAGATTTGAAAAACATTTTTTGTGTATTAAAGGGGTCTACATGGTTAAAATTTGACCACTCGTGACACTAGCCCTTCTCTCAATCTTGTCACATTCATGACATAGCTGTTATCATGTGACATTATTGACACTTGGTTTCTCTCCAGTGACAGCTATAGTTATTTTGTCAACCCATGTAGACCCCTAATTACCAAAAATACTCAACTATCGAACTAAGGATAGTCGCCTAAAATGCTCACATCTAAGTTTGAGATTAAAACATATTTTTGTTTGATTGCCCGTAAATATTGGTAGATAAAAGTACATAGGATGGATACTGTGTAGAATCAAAATCTGAATCCGGAATTATCACAAAGTGTTGTGAGTTCTATATGAGAAGTCGTTTGAAGTTAGCTTTTTAATACAGTAAATAGTATGTGGACAAGCATTATTACTATGCAAAAACATTTTTTATTAGAATTGATGAGGGCACCTCATGGGGAAATCTGAGTCAGCTTTTATGTGCTTTGTGGGCCAATATATATTGGGGAAATGTTTAACCCAGTCTGTGATCTATACGGTCAGATTTCATGGATGTACAGGGGACATTTTAAATCTCCAATCAAGTTAAAGGTGCAATTGAGAGATTTCACATGTCAGTTGTCCCTAAAAAATTGAAAGTACTGTTTTTGCCCTGATGTAAAGATTTCCATCTTAAAGGATAGAGCTGAAAAAATTTCTTTGGTACACAAATTGTGAAATTTATAATTTCGTATAGGAGCAAATACGAAATTCAGCCTATGTTTTGTATTGAAATATAAGCAAATTAAAATCACCCATTTTCTCCCTTTTTAAGACTTTTCTGTAGCCAATACAAGGTAATAAATACGTGTCTTATCTATATGAAATTACTATTATGACACAATATTTGGGTCCCTCAAAATCTCTCGTTGCTCCTTTAAGACCTATACCATATTGTTCACTCATGACAAGGATTAAAATAATATGCAGTTTGCCATAGCTATACCCGTAAAGGTTGGACACACCCATGCAGCCAGATCTCGTAAAGGTCATTGACCTTTATCATGACATTTGGTCAGTCGATCAATTTTTACCCATGACTTGATATGTGATCATCATTGCTGTGGCAAACTATACGGTCTCTCTGACCCTTCCAAACTGTCACATAAAACAGTCTCATTCTTGATATACGGTAAATGTTGCTAACTTTTGACAGAGTATAAAGTGCTAACAGAATTGGGAATCAAAATGTCATCCTGTGATTTCAGCATTTTCATTTAATTTTTGGGCTTCAAAGATAACCACTACTTGCCTTTCAATACAGCATTTCTGATTGGCTAATTACATCATATTTTCATTTCAATAACCAGTTAAAATGCAACTTTTTATCCTGCTGGCTTAAAAAGCCACAGGGTATTGCGACAGCAGCTTGGTTAGTGAGGTGTACTCTTTGGCAGAGTGAGGTGTACCCAGTGGTATAGTGAGGTGTACTCATAGCATATTAATGTGTACTCATTGACATACTGAGGTATACTCATTGGCAGTGAGGTGTACTCATTGGCATATCTAGGTGTACTCATTGGCATATCTAGGTGTACTCATAGACCTATCTAGGTGTACTCACTGGCATACTGAGGTGAGCTCATTGACATGGTGAGGTGTACTTATCATTGGTAACCCATGACCACTACCTGCCTTTCAATACAGCATTTTTGATTGGCTAATTGCATCATTTTTATTTCAAAAACCAATTTAAATGCAATTTTTTATCCTGCTGGCTTAAAAAGCCATGGGGGTATTGTGACAGCAGATTCTTTCTGGATGTCTGCGCGTTTCATTTTGGTTAGGTTGACTGGTTTGTGCTGTTATTCTTGCATGTTTTTTGGGTCACATATTGGCAAAAAAATTAAAATCTGAAATTCTTTATCCTGCAAATGCTTTACCTATGGTCAGTGGATAAGGGTTGTATACAATGGCCATGTAGTTATTTGGCCAATACACATGAAATCGTTTTCCAGCATTACAACAATTGTACACATACGTCACCCATGGCCAGTACCATTTCATAGTGTACACAGAATTTTGATCAGTGGTTATCTAGTGATCATTTGGTTACCTGCTAAGGTCCATTGCTGTGTCCATGCCCTGTGAGCACAATTTAGCACAAGTTTTCAAATCTTTCTTTTCACTGGTAATGAGAGTGTATTCTAGATCTGTGCTAAACTTCCAAAATCCAGTGTGGCCATTTAGTGACCCGGGATCATTTGGTGACCCTGATGAATTCAGCAGTGTTTATGGAACTTGATGCATGTGGACATGCACTTCATTTTGCTGAATTCATCTGAGTGAAGAGTAATAAAATATTATTACACTACCATGATGCCATCAAGAAATTGTCACAATCATTGCGCTTCAACTAGGTGGCAGCTGGCCAAGCGCACACTCCTACAAGGCAATTGAGATTAAGTATCTTCCCCAGGGACACAAACACTGACAGCAGCTAGCAGCGCGCGGGGCTCAAACTCACGTTTGACAATGGTCTTAAGATCATGTGTCTTGCACTAATTTTATGGCCACACATGCTCTAAGGTAACTGAGGCAGTTTGCGCACCAGCGGGGGGGGGGCGGGGGGGGGGGCAGGGGGGCAGACTTGCCCACCGGACAACTAAAATGGGGACGGAGAGGAAAGAAAGAAGAAAGAAGAAGGGCTAAAAAAAATGGGGACGAAAGAAGGGGAGAAGAAGGGGCCAGAGAGGGAGAAATAGAAGGAAAAGGGAGGAAGAGGAGAGGTGATGAAAAGAGAGAAAGAAACGGGGAAGGAGAAGGGAAAAAGAGATAAGAAAGGGGGAAAGAGAAGGGAAAAAACAAAAAGAGATAAGTAAAAGGGGAAGGAGCAGAGATAAGGAAAGGGGGGAAGGAGAAGGTCTTGACCCTAGGGGCTCAGGTCTGGTTCCGCGCATGACTGAAGGTCACAAGTAGTAGCCACCAACTCCCAACCATAGGACTGAGCGGACTCTGGCACGACTCGCCACACCCTAGGCCCCAAAAGCATCTTGCCTCCTAATGAGACCCTTTACCTTATCTAATCCTGTCTGCATATAGCGTGATGTATTCTGGTGTGGTGGTATACTTTTGCATACAGGGTACACATTTGTTCATATGTTACACTATTTGCATAGCGTGGTATATGGTCCTGCTATAATTTGCACAGTGTGGTGTAGTCTTTGGATAGTCTTGTGCACTATTTGCAAAGTATAAGATACTAGTGCTTGCAAATGTAGTGTACTATTTGTATAATGTGATACAAGCTAGATGTCTTCATGCCGGGGGTACTCGCATACTAAATGGATATGGCTGTAATGCTGGCACTTTCAAACTAAGAGACTTTGGTGACGGGCTGCACAAATTGGGGGGTATTTTGGGTAAGTGAAAGCAAAATTGCCCATAAATAGGGTTTCTTTGACAATTTGGTAAATTTTAAACCAAAAAAAATTTGGGGGAAACATTTGCAAAACTTTGTAAAAGGAAAAGGGCTTTGGGTGAATTTTTTTTAAATAAGGAATCTTATGGTGACAGTGGTAAAAATTTATATAATACATAACATATGCGTACCTCCGGGAGCACCCTCTGGATCTTATTTGCTTAGTGAGGCGTACTCAATGGTATAACGGGGTGTACTCATTGGTATAGCAAAGTGTACTAATTGGCATACTGAGACTCATTGGCAGAGTGAGGTGTACTCATTGGCTTAGTGAGGTTTGTTCATTGGCACACTGAGGTGTACTCATTGACATACAGGGTGTCTCAGAAAGAACGTTACCCTCCAGAAACGGCGCTTTTTGCCTACTTCCCATATTCTTATCCTTGTTTTAGGATTATATTATGAGAACATATACTTTTCCGAACATATGGTGAAAAATAACCAAACGACTATTTCCCTAAAAGTGATGCAAATCTCTTTTGTCCACGGCTAGCAATAGCAGATGAACATTTAATGGAATTCTTATGCATTTGAGCACAAGTAAGTCGTTAGATGTAATCAATTTTAATGCCTAATGCCTAAAAGCACCTTAAACATGTACTTTGTTTGTTCTTCTGAAATTCTGCACATTACACAATATCTTTCGCATAAGTAACCTAAATTCCCTCACCCATCTCCTATTCTCTATTTCTCTCTAAACTGCTATTGGGTTAACAGACCAAAATGGTGCCAGGACCGTAATTCAACAAGGAGGAGAAAATTTTCATGACTAAAAAATATATTGAAGCACAAAGTTTAGTTGCAGTTCAGCGTGAATGGGTAAACGTCTTTCCTCAAAGTAGGGTTCCCAGTAAGATGGCAATCAAGAGGAACAGAGACACATTTCTGGAGCTGGTAAGATTTTAAATATGTGCAAAGAGAGATGGGGGTCGTCAAAGAAAGGGACGATCAGCCGCAAAATATGGTGCAATACAGACTGATGTTGTAGAGAACTGACCAAATAACCCTAGAAATCAGCACATTACCCTGACCATTGTCATGCTCAATACTAAGATTTCCAACATGTTTCTTATGCTATTGCTAGCCGTGACAAAATAGGTTGTCTTCATTTTATGGAAAATAGGCATATTGGGTTATTTTTCCACAGTTTTCTTTCTGGTTTCCACCATATGTTCAAAAGTGCATTTATAGTCTCATAATTAAGCTAAACCAAGGAAAAGACTTGGTTAAGTAAGCACAAAAGTGCCGTTTCTGGAGGGGAACCCTTATAGTTATGGGGTAACGTTCTTTCTGAGACACCCTGTAGTGAGGGTGTACTCATTGGCAACTGAGGCGTACTCCATTGACAAAGTGAGGCTGTACTCGTTAGATAGTGAGGGTTACTCAATGGTAGAGCGATGTGTACTCATTCGGACAAAGATGTGTACTCATTGGCATAGTGGGGTGTACTCATTGACAGCGAGGTGTAACTCATTGGCATAGCGAGGGTGAATTAGTCAGTGGTACACTCATCCTGATGCCATTACTTCAGAAGTTTGCCAATGTTGTTTTTCACTTTCATGTGTTCAATAAAACCACAAGGGATAATTTCAACCTGTTTAATTTCGGGTTTTTTTCAAACTGGTGAGGGCGCTGTTTCAAAATGGCCGCCAGAATATCTTCGGGGATTTAGATTTATTTGGCATCACAACGTAATAAATACAATACATATAGCAAAGAATAATAAAAGACACGGGAATATATCACACGCACACAGGGGCCGTATCCGCTTTTTTACGGGGTGCGGGTCTTGAAAAAGGGAACCCTTTTTTTGGAAAATTGAACAACCCCCCCCCCCCCCCCTTAAGGGTCTTTTTTGTATGCTTTGAACATCTCGTCACCAAAATGGGACTTTTCCCCCATATTTTCTCTAAATTTTGGGACCTTTTTATCAAAAAAAAATCGGGCAAAAATGTGGACCTTTTTCACCTTTGGGGGGGGGGGTGCGACCGCACACCCCCTGCGTACGGGACTGACACGCACCACACATACAGACATCAAAAGTGGAGATACGGATAGCCCATTAAGCCTGGATACACGTTGCGCTTATTTCCAATGGGGTCCAGGAAGCTACGACTAAAGAGATGGGGCGAGGAATTATTAAACATGAAAGACGAGAACAAATAAAAATACAAGGACAACAAAACACTGATTGACATTGAAAAAGTAGCTTACGCGTGTACATAGGCCAGGTTGGTTAAAGTTCAAGGCATGATCTGCCAAGGGTTTTTAACCGAGCAAAGTTGAATGCAGCTTATTGCTGAGGCCCTTTTGGATTTATGGCGGTAAAGAATCCAATCACCCAAATAGCCGGTATAAAAGAAGAATGATTAAAGCTATGCCTTTAACGCGAGGAACCATGAAATTGTATTGACTCGATCGGGTACGGTAAGAGTTAATATTTGAGACTCTAGTGACGTTTGACGAAGATAGAAGGACCTATGTTATGTACAAATATTAAAAACGGGGTTTAAAAACCTCATTTGCTTGTTTTTGAGCATGAGGGAAGGAGAGAACAAAGAGGTTCTATATAGATAGAGCAAGGGGGTGAAACGCAATCAAAACCATTCGTCCGTGCTTGGGCGCTGACATTTTGAATTTGCACTGAATAAGTATTAGTTTTGGTTGCTTGTATACACAACATAATGGTCAATTCGATACAAACAATCCGCCCAAAATACGATTTGGGTGCTATTGGGGTTTTTAAATTTTTGTCCTACCCATGGCCACAACAACGATGAAATGACACAGTCAGTCGTCTTGATTTTAAATAAACCGCCTCAAATGAATACATCTTTCACCTAAGCGCGCATTGCAAAATTTAGAAAAAAGAGTATCTGAGCACAATGACCAGGTACACATTATTACAGAAACACGCTGGCCACTCTAACCTACATTAAATTTGTATCAACTACCGATTAGTGGATTCCAAAGCTGGCACCACAGTATGTGAAGAATCGGAAGCAAGCCTTGCTTCTATTGTTGGTACTCTAAAGTTTTCTTTGTGGTCGGGCAAACATGCAAGACGGTGAATTTCTAAGATAACGTAACGTTTTGCCTCAGCTAATTGAGAACCCCTTTGGACTAGAGAGGTAAAGCGTTACGGTCATTTAACATCTTTCTGCCATCAGTTAATTTTTTTGCTGTGGAACCGTGCTGAATTAGAAGACTTTTATTGAGGCTGCTGCTAATACTGTACAGGCACTTGTCCTTTCTAAATTAAGACTATGGGAATGCACTCCTCCAGCTGTAAAAAACCAAGGATGGTTTGCTGGGCTACAACGCCTCCAAAATCGTGTGCTGCCCGCATAGAAGTTTTTTTCAGGTGCCCGCCGTCAGTTATCTTCCACCATCTTTTACCACGTTTGCAACTGGTTGCCCATTGATAAGCGTATTCAGTTTAAAATCTTCTGTCTACAAACCAACAAACTAACAGAGTGTTTTACAACCAGCTATGCACGCACAAAGGGAAGGCCTTCGTTCGTCTCTGGATGCCACTTGGCTTGTTGTCCCTAGGGGTAATAAAAGAATTGGTGACAGATCTTTTGGAGTGTATGGGGCCTCTCTTTGAATCCAGATACCTGCCATTATAAATATCGCCACATTACAATTTCTCACACAAAGCTTGAAACTATATTTTTAGTTGCTTCTTTCTGCAGCTTGTTGCTGATGTTTCTTTATGTAATGTAATTCGCAATGATCATATTGGTTGGAATTGCGCAATATAAGCACCGTTATTATATTATTATTAATTATTATATTACATCCCCAGGGCAAAAAATCAGTACTTTCGATATTTTTATGGACACTTGATATTGAATCTCTCGTTGCAACCTTAAAAACCACCTAAGTAACACCTTCCCATTCCATATACTCTTTTTGAAGCCTATCAACAATCGGTCGTGGTCTCTGTCTCGAAGTCTGCGGCCATATCAAGTATACCAGCAACAACACCTACCCACGACCCATTCCGGAGTAACATCATTCTTAACCACGTTTCAGTTAAAGTACATTTTGCAATGCATGTATTTTTAAAAAGACACTGCTGTATTGAATCACAAACCGTTTGCCAATATTGATGAAATCACAGCTAAGAAGTGAATTCTTCTTAATGCAAGTCATTTTCAAACTAAAATATAAGAAGTTATTGAGCACTGAAAGATATTTTACAGTCATAACAATATCCCAACCAAAAAACACTTCTCTTCACTTCTACTTCTCATTTGCAGACGTGCTATGCCCTATGGATCCCCTTTCCATGAATCTGATACGGTCCTGCATACTTGTATCCTGTAATCTAAATCACATACCTAACAATACCTAAACACAAAGCCCTTAGGACAACCGCGGTGTGCTAACAAACAACTCTCCCCTTGCTTGCTGCAGCACACATACCAAGGATCCCATGATCTAATAGGCAGGAGGAGGCTGAATGGTTCTGATATTGTGACCTGATTGTTCCATTACTTACTTTGCAGGGTGTTATAAATAAAATGACAGTTCTCATCTGGGAGTACATGCAATCTTGCATAGAGATTCTGGTGTTGCAAACTTTGAATGAGTGTACCATGAGGCTGATGAAACACACATTTTGTTTTTCATTCCCAATAATCCATATAACCTAATCCTGCTATGATCCTACCCTCGTGAATCTACCGCAAACTAGTTGGTCTGCATGGCCAATTGTTGACATCACAGGGTGGATGGGACGAAACGGATGCCTTGACTGTTATAGATGTGAAATTCTTTATTACCAGTATTATGTATTCGTTACTACTTGGATTAATGGCAATATCACATTGACCGGGCGGGGTTTAACAGGAGAGCCTTCGAGACACATTTAACACCACCATTCCTAGAGAACCCTGTCACAGGCGCATTCAGACTAGTCACCGCAACAGTCACCATTGGACGGAATATCAATAATACCACGAAGGATAGCTACCTGTCGGGTAGTCATTTCCACATTTTTTCCATTTCTTTGTATTTCTCTAACAGAAGATTGCTTTGCTGATGTAGTGAAGAGTGGAATCGCTGCTGAAAAAAAAAGCCCTACAAATGACTTCGCATGTCCTGTTTTCTGTTTTTTCACAGGAGGACTCACCAAACTATGTTATATTGATTTTAGGTGTTTCAAACTTGATGTCACTCAGTTTGCTGTCTGCATGCCATAGGCCTGGGTTTGTAATGAGTTTGCTGTAGTTAGCTGACCAGATGAGTAGATAGAGGTGATCTCATAATTCTGACCCCTAGTTGACTACTTCTGTTCTTGCTCAATACACTCTTTACAGTAGCTAACTCAAGTTGTAGCTTTTCCTTGGAATGATATGAATTTGGTCGTATTCTTGCATCTTTCCCCCTTTTTGATACTTGCCTCATATCCTTTTAACAAATCTTTTAGTTGATGATGACTTCATTCTTTGCACTTTCCAGATTTTGTTCTACCTGTCAGTTTGCTGGATGGCAATCTCATACTTCTGCTCCACCTCCTTAACTTTCTTGAAGAGACTGCCAGGAATCGCTCTGTATCCTGGCCCTGCTTCCGTTAAGTCGAGTGAACCATGGACCTTTATGAGCTAGGTTCAATGGTAGAGCAGTCAGAACAGATGGATAGCCACCGTTTCTCACAAAAGTATCTCTTTATCTCACCAGCATGGATTTCACAGTATTGGATAGAACCCCCCCCCCTTTAGTCTGATTGAATGCCCAGCAATTCAAAGCAATGACATGTTTTATACAATTTCTTATATTTACTTTACTCCATTGTTGCAAGGTGATTGTTTTTATTTTTTAGGCAATCAATCACTCCTGCTCAAAACAAAAATAATGTCTTCCTATGTAACTACATCATAAAATATGTTAAGTTTATATTTAGAATACCATTGTTTTAAGCAAATTTGGCCATCACCTGATTGTAAACTGCTAATAGTTGATGTAAAAATACAACAAAATGTTGAAAAAAATTAACTGTAATGACTATAATGATTTTCCTGATATAACTACTGTTATAGCATTTTATTTTTACAATGTAAATTTACAGGCCAGTGCTGGCAGAAATGCAGCACAATTAGCTGTGTAATTTAGCACTTGACCTTGGAAAAGAGGTTCTAAGACACAAGGACATTTCCATTAAATGCCCCCCCCCCCCCATTTTGGGGGACGATTTTTTTGTTTTTGCACATTAAATGCTTACCAATATATTAGGATCACCGAATTGACTGAAGACTCAATGTCGTATTTATGTGATAAAAAGAGATTCTGTAGTTTCTATATGGTTCACGACATAAAATCCAAGCATGGTTCTCTATAGAGCCTTTAGGAAGAGGCAAGTTCAAAACTTATTTTGATTTCATTCCTACTTGTTTGCCTAATAACTCTAGGGACTTAATCGTTTCGCTCGGTTACACTGTACGAAATCAATGTAAACTTGAAAAGGCTGACCAATAAAAGTATGCAATAGCACAAAATTTTCTTTTATTTTAATAAACGTGATAGACTTATGACAGGATATTTTACCATAAAATATGCACTGACAAAAAATAAAATAACCTTGCACGTAAACGATGACATTATAACAGCAAAAAAAATTATAATAAACATGATTTTACACAGTTTATAAATTTAACTGTAATTTTGCTAGGCAGTCTGGAGTGCATCCTGGAACTGCCAGAAAATAATTACGACCGCAATTTTAACCAGATTTTCAAAACATCTAAAATCATACTTCATAATATTTTTTTCGTGTTTACTGAAACGTTTTATACTGAAGGGTGTGTTGTTGTGTTATTTTTGTCCAATGTCCCTTCTTGTTTTATAAACAATCGACAAAAAATGTGCATTGATAGCACTGTGAAAATCAATAAAAAAACACGTTTTTTTGTAACAAAACTCCCGTAAGGGGGTGGGGGGGTTCCCACCCGCCCCTTTGATTTTCGTCACTGAACACCCGTTCCTGTAAATTTGGTACGGTACCAAAGGATAGCTTATAGTTTTTTCTTCTTTTCTATTGGGTACCAAAATAAGTACTACCACCCCGTTAATGACGTCACCATGACGTCATGTTGAGGAAATACGAAAATACTGAATATAGGGTGGAAATTGATATTTCCCAATTTAGCGACTCAAACACCTTATTACTAGCTCTAAATGCGTATTATATAACTCGTCATTTCCCATCAAGTGAGTCAAAAACCCGCATGAAAACGATTTTTCCTAACCTTTTTGGCGAAAAATTGAATTTTTCACTGTGTGTGTCTATGGAATGGCAGTTATTTGCTGACATGCGAACTTTATGACGTCATTGTGACGTACGTAATGCTAGGCATGTTGGTACTCATTTTGGTATCAATGGAAAGAGGAGGACCATATCTATCTATTGGTACCAAATTCAAGTGTCTGTGATGTTTCCTGTGTTGTGTTAGGCATGTTGTACTTCTCTTCCGAAGGGGGCGTGGTTCACCCCCTATCCATTCACTTTGGGAAAATCATCCTGTATCTTTACCTATACCCCCCGGGTGGATGTTTTGTTTTTGGATTAAAAGGAGCGGACATATGACAATTACAATAAATATTTGCAACAAAAAGGGGGTTTTAGCAAGCCGGAACAAACCTAAGGACCTTCGGTAGACGAGGTTAACTGTCCGTTGTCCGTCGTTTTAACTTGAGTCTCAGCTTGCCAGTTTTTCAATGACTTTCTACGATCATTTTTAAACAGTATGGGCAGCAAAGGCCTATAGCCTACAATGTGACTTCATACCTTTCTTTCCTCATCTACCAGTTTCCCTCAAGTTTTGTCACAGAAAGTGTACTGGGAAACCCTCCACTCCTTCTCTGGAATCTGGTAGTAATTTTTTACACCAAGGAACACGCACAATACTCTGGTCATCACTGCAATGTCTTAGTCTAACCATCTACCAAACACGGCACATCAGAACGCATGTAGACATGGTACAACTTTGGGGATCTTGGAAATGGCTCAAGCAAATACCACACTCAATAAAGTTGCCTGTCTAGCTTCGAGCTAGGGAAGTTGGGACTCCGCTTATTTATCCTACATTATGGCAATTGTGTAACTCCTAAGGGCCGGTGGATATCCCACAGTGCATAAGACCTGTTCTAACATTATCATGAACTTTTTGTTCTGGTGCTGACCACTGGTAAGCTTATACCTGCCGAAAACATTGAAATATCGGTAATTGTTATTTGGGAATAAAATTGAGTTGCTGAGCCAACTCGTTTTATTAAATAATCAATTACATTTTAATGATATATTTAAATTTTCCCATGCCGGAAACACTGCTATGTAGGGCTTAAATCAATTAATATGCTGGAATCAAAGGCAAACAAAGATAAACATATGATTGTAAATAAGCAAATAGTCGATGATGTTGTACCAGACAAAATGTTAACATGCTAGAAAAAATTGTCACATAGGTGTACATCAAGATAGGAACCCTATAGCACGGTATGAGGCTCGCCTATTTGGTGTTAATCAAAGTCCGGGTCAAAGTATACTATTTATTTTACTGTGCTATTTTAAAGGTGCAACGAGAGATTAAGTCATCCACATTTTTTCTGTGATATGTAGTGTTTTCATATAGAATAGACCATCAATATATTATTCCATACCTGTTATTTGGCTACAGAATAAATAAAATGATCAACCATAGGCTGGAATTTCGGATTTGCTCCTATAGGAAATAGAAATCTCAATTTTGTACAAAGAAACAGTTACAGCTTAGAGCAATATTGGCAACATTTTTTTAAGAGCGCCCCCAATTTTCAAAATTTGATATTTTTACCCAGTTACGTTGGTAATTGTCTAGGAAACTATACCTGCGAACGAGAATGCTAAAAAAATGCGTATTATCACAAAATCAATTGTGATTTGTAATTTAGAATGGTATCCCAGATTGGACTTAAAGGCCAGAGGCGAAATGCTAGTTTAGTACGTCCCATGATGAAATAGTGCCCCTCGAGAAAATAACCTCTAACTGACTTGCCCTAACTATTAAAAAAAAAAACTATTAAACAACTAAGGATGAGCGTAGACACGTACATGGCGCTATTTCCCGGCTATTTCAAATGGGAAGGCCGTTTTCCAGCAGCCGTTGAATTATTATCGGGGATCCCCGATAATATTTTTATAGACAAAATTCCTGTTGTAACACAGACATTTTCGAGCTTAACCATTCAACAGGTATAGTTACTACCAGTTACCAAGGACAACTGTGTAAAAATCTCCAAATTTTTGAAAAATTGGGGCGCCCTTCAAAAATTGTGCTAATATTGCTTTAATCCTTTCAGATATGGATGTTTTTGATAGAGAGCTTTAACAATATAAATATCATAATTGACTTTTTAGGGACACGGTTTTTGAAAATCTATCATTGCACTGTTCACATTCTCTGTATTTCAGTGTCCTTGAGTGACATCAAATTTACTTGGTGGTATTCTAAAAGGGAGTCTATCTTTAGACCTGGTTTTAAAACCATGGTATCCACGGAGTGGACGTTCCCTTTCAAAAATATGTTAAGTAAAGGTTAATGGGTGAGAACATCCTTATCATGAGAATTTGATGGGCCCCCCCCCCCAAAAAAAACCCGAAAGTGTGAGTCAGAAAATATAAAAACACCAACTTTTAACGCGTTTAATGTCAAATGCCGTCGTGCACCCGATGAGAAATGAATCACCGACATCAAAAGAGAACAATTATAATTATTGTGTGAAAGTATTTGTGGAGCAAAAATTGTCGGTAGTATGAATGAAATAAAAAAAGGTGTGTGGATGCTGTATGTGACATGATCGTAATTTATGGTATTCCCAATTCCATTGTTCTTGAAAAAAACATCAATATGCTCGTTGTGCATTAGAGGATAACATATAAAAGGTAGAGTTTGTAAGTGGGGAACATCTTAAAGGTTATACATGGGATAAAAATTCAAATGAGTTTAATAAACTTGCAAGTATGCCATCGTGTTTGGTTCAACACAAGGATTAAATTTATGTATAGTTTGCCATACCCCTGTTGTGTGGTTTAGAAAATAAATTAGAAAAAAGGGGGAAAGGTCAAATATCCCAATGTCTTTCAGACTTCAGGGGTCAAAGTTTCAAAATACTTATTTTAAAGAAACTAATATATCAACTTGTTCCTCATGTCACGAGGATTCAAAAAAAGGTATAGTTTGTGATATGTACGATATTCTGCTTAAGATTTGTAGGGTAAATTAACTCAAGGTCAATTAGAAACAATGACAGCGTCATAAAAATACCTTGTTACCATAGTAGCGAAAATTCAGACATAGTGTATACTTTTTTTTTTTATCTATGTGACAAAACAAGTAAGTTAGTGCACTTTTTGTTGTATTATAGGTATTTTTTTTGGTTTGATGCCTGTATTAACAAAGACAATATCATATTTGACCTCTACCCTATTTTCTTCTATAAACTCCATAACCAGAATTGTTCAAAATATACATTTTTATCCTTATCACATAACACACATTTGGATCTAAATTTTAGGTTTGTCCAGATGAAACTTTGTTTCCACCTTCTTCTATTCAGAGAAGGGTGTCCCGGCGGCACCATCCACTATTTGTTCTTTGGCTAACCGCCTTTATTCGTTTGTCAAATGACTTTGAATTGTTTACACCAGTTAATTTAGAAATTAACTGGTGTAACTACCGTCCTCTTAAGGATTTATTTTCCTTAATCGGCGTAGTGACATGCCGTAAATTTGGCAGTCCAAATTTAAAAGCTTATATAGTCAAATAACTTAATAATTTGACCAAAATATTGCAACAGACAAAACCCAAACTTGGTTGGTAATTACTGCGAAAATGGTTAAAATAGTAAATATTAAAATTTTTCCAAATCAACTTTGTATACTGTGAAAATAGGGGCAAAGTTGTACAGGGCTCAAAATTAAAATTATTAGATTTAATTTCAAAGGGAGTTAAACCATTTTGAAAATGGTATAATGCGCCTTATTTTATCTATGTTGTTTTAGTACAATAGGCAAATAATAGTTTTCAACGTCATCCTGGGGTAAAAAAAAAAAAAATTTATTGATTTTTTAGTTTTTTTCTTTTTTTGCACTCTCTTTTTTTATGAAATAATAAATTCTCTTGCTGTCACATGATCAACACAAATCAAAAGATAAATCAGAAAAAGACAGCATTTATTGTCTTGCCACCAACCCTGTGTTTTGAAAATCTGTATTTGTTAAATACTACTGTTAGATCTTGGCACAGGATCAACGTTTAAATGCCATCTTCGTAACACTGACTTTATCCGTAGGCGTTTTTGATGCTTGGCAAAACCATGCTGTACGATCTTGGTCTCTTGCCCCACATTACATGCCAACTCATTACGATACGCCGCCAATGAAATAGATTGTTTTTTTTTCTACGCAAAACCCTCATGTTTATTGAGGTCAAAGGCCAATGAAATAGATCTTAAAAAGTTCCAGCGGTTACAAAATAAAGCTGCGCGTTTGGTGGTTTCGCCAGGGGGGTCGTGACTAGTGTTCGTCACAACTTTTGGTCAATCTTCATTGGTTGCTTGTTAAGGAATGTATCAGATACAAACTCCTTCTTTATGTGTATAAGTCTCTTCAAGACAGGGTCCGTCCATATCTTACTGATGGTCTTAATTTGTATTGTTGGCAGTTTCTTATGGCAACTCTATGGGAAGGATGCTACGCTCCTCTTCTGAAGTCTTGTCATACTTCGTACGAAGCCGGTTGGTTACCGATCATCAACGTCATTGCCTCAGGCTCTGTAACAACTTCCCGTTTAACATCAGAGGGGCACCATCAACACTCATTTGCAAGTGTCTTTAAAAGCGGCTTCTGAAACATACCTTTTCCTGATAATTATAAAATTTGTTCCTGTTGGATTTTGTTATATTCGATATTATGCTGTATGTCAATGTTGTAATATTAATTGTGGTACTATAAGGCCCGTATTCCACAAAGGTGTTTAGCGCTATTTTAGCTAAACGAACGTTTAATATGTGAGATAAACGTATTGCTTAAGTAAGTTTTTTAATATCCCAGAAAGGAGTTTAAGTTAAACGCAATTTTAAAAACTTTTAACTTCCGTCGAAATTCATCGAAATTTAAACGAGGTGCGGGGCTAGTTTTAAGAAGTGTTTTTAATTGTTGTTTTTTCGGCCAAGTACACGGCTCATTGTACTGTCCCTTAACACAGCATTGACACCAATCATTCTCGCCCAGTTGGTGTACCACCTTAAACGCTACGGAAGCATATAACACTTTGTGCGCTCATCCATCAAAAGCCAATAGGGCTTTTTTAAATACCCTCAAGTAGTGTCTTAATAACAGACGTATGTTATCGTGTTTAATAGCTTCTGTTTATGTAAGCAAATGGTTACAATATTTAAACACGTTTTGCCTTTTAACGAAATTTTAAAGTACCGGCCCGAGTTTAAGCTAAAATCGAGTTTAGCTAAACAATTTTCTGGAATACGGGCCTAAGTGTTTGTTGTAATGCGCATGTGTTCTCTTTATATTGCCATATAAATGCGTTTTATCTAATATAATTCGTTGAAATCAGCGTATCAAATCTACTGATATGGGCTAGATATGAATTAATCTTTTCCCCCTCTGTTTGATATATTTGGGCTACAGTCCGTGTCAAAAAAAATATAGCAGATTTGTCAAATTGGGAGAGGTCAATTTGATACGGTTTTGATCAAAAACTGTACCTTGATTTGATACACATTTGATACGATCAAAGTATCAAGTCTCTGTACAGGAGTAAGTGTCTTATTCTTTGGCGGGGGCATTAAGCACCCATGGAAGCCCAATCAGATCAATTTGTATTATTATCCCCTTAGGCTTTTACATGCTGGATGTTAAAGATAACAAATGTCTTTCTTAACACTCATTCTGTCGTCCATCATGCGTCCTTCGAACTTGACATATGATACCATTTTGATGAATATTTATCGTTCTGTATTTTGCTGGGTCCGTTCTGAACTCCTTCGTACTTTTCGTGGCATATTATTTCATGCTTGAGTGGACCAATTTTGCCCAAAGCACGTGAAAACTGGTATGAACAGGTCTGTTAAAGAGACTGAGGAGATTTCCAGAAGAATCGCCCCAATTTTTTTTCGAACCCGGATTTTTTCATATGTGGAACTCTTTTCCAAGTGTGTTAGAATCACCCTGACGTGAAAAGCCGAATCCGCCGTCTTTATATAATAATATGATGCATTTATACTTTCGGTCGTGTCACGTGCAAAAGGTCAATCAACGGTGTTTCTAATGGGGACGATTACGATAGTCTGGCAAAAAAGTTTCAAAACAAGTTTGTGGCTGTTTTCTTTTGTACTTGTTTGTCCAATACACATTCGAACGTTCTTAGAAGGTGGTCTACAATCGATCTGTCAATTTTGAAAGAAATTCTATCCTAAAAAATCTCCTCCTGTCACTTTAAGTAGGACATATGCGGGAGTTATCCACACGTTGGGAAGCGCACGAGTTTGAGGAACGGACACCTGATTCTTAGGTCAAAGGCTTTTGCTTAAATTCACGGTTATTATTATCAACATCATAATCATAATAATTAATCCGTAGATGGAAAGGGGGAAGCATTATCAATACACTAAGCCCAGGCTCTCCTATTAGCTGTGAGTTGTTGTATCTCCAAAATGCTCTAGAGCAATATATTTGTTAATTATTTGGTGACACCTAACCATGGTTTATTATAATGCTTCCTAAAGTTCCTGTGTTCAATCACTCATATTAGAGGTATTTTCTTCCAACTTTCAGGCATTAACTCCCGGTGACATGGGGTATAATTGTACTGAAAATTGATCATTGTGTGGGGTATATTTTTTCTCAAAAAATGTTTTATTTTTTATTAGAAACTGGTGCTGTTTTGGGTGTATATTTTCACTGAAAATTATGCCAAAAGGTATCCAACAAAACCATGCGACCACCCCTGGTTTTATTTGGAATTCTGGTTCCCTACTGAAGCTATAATAGGTATGCTCATTCTACATAATATTTTATGTATTAGTGGCTTGTGAATTAAGGAAACAAGATAAGAATGCCTTTGAAGATGCGTGTTTCTGAAACAAAGGGTTGGAAATCTGAATGAACCACTGTGTACCATTAATTGCTTTTTTACAAAATACGAAGCTTAGACAGAGTCCTACTATTCTTTTCTTAAACTGTGTGGACCAAAACGTTAGTGCACTTTTTGTTGATATACGGCAACCTTTTCTTTTTTTTAATGTTTGTAATTATCAAGCAAAACAACGCTTTTTTTGCAGTGTATTAATTTATAGATCGTTTTTCAGAAAACGTACTTTAACCAAAATGAAAGTGATATGTTTTCCACTTTCTGTATTTTTGATATTTGTGGATTTTGATTTTTTAATCATAAAGAAGGGGTAATGGAGCATCTTACCTATTTTTTTTTTTTTGGTGTATTTTGGTTGAGTGAATGTTCCACTGAACCAATAAGTCAACTAAACAACTTGTCCACGTAGATCATTTTTCTTAGGCATGGTTTGAACACATTGGCAACATCAAAGTATTTTATCTTAAAGGGACATGGCATGAAAAAAAAAATTGACATACTTAAAAGGACCTTACTGAATCACTTTCACTAGTTGGAAACAATGTTGGATGTTTACATTCTGTAAAAAACAACAGCAGAGTTCCATGGGGAGGTGGCAGTTTTGTGGCAATTTCTGGAACGAAACAAGCAAGGTGTTGACATCCCTGACAGAATTTACAGAGCATGTTTTGCGACACAAGTCAAAAGTATTCCAGAACCGCGATTCAGGGCATTGTACTTTAGGCTTGTAGTACGATAATTGATCTGGCAAGTTAAAAGATGGGTTAGCCGGTGATTCGCATCATATACAATAGCAATGGTCTGTGAGCGGATGACAACATCTTTTCAAGTTTGGTAACTGCTGGCGTAATGTCATCATCCTTGTTTCCAGAAATTGCCCAAACTGCCACCTCCCCACCACCTGGAACTCTCCTGTTTTTACTGTGTTTACAGAATGTAAAACATCCAAATTGTGTTCAACTCGTTGAATGATTTCATAAGGGTCCCTTTCATTATGTCCGTTTTTTGTTCATGCCATTTTTGGTCCCTTAACAGTCTTACCTTTAGTTTCTTCCACATGTCCTCCCTTATTTTGCGATGCACTTGGTAGCCCTGGAGTGCTGTGTTGAACAGCTCTGGATGTTACACTCGTTCTCCTAATTGCGGTAACTGCATCGTTTATCCCGCGTCTAGTTCTGGTAAAGAAGCTTTCGATTTCCACGACTAATTGTTCTACGACGTTAAACACCAATCGTTTTTCGTCTTGCCCCTGCGGTTGTAGGGCTATTTGCGTGTTTTGTAGAATCTGGAGGACCGGCGTATCGCAAAGTTGTGCGCATTTCACACAAGTTCGAGGAACCGCCCTAGAACTATCCGCGGGATTTCGAAAGCTCCCTTTGGTGGTTTGGGGGACCCTCATTTAACCTCACCCCATAGCCAAATCTAGCCGAGTTTAGATCTGGTGACCGAGGGGGCCATTCCGCCGCATGCCCTAATCCAATGATCCGATTTATAATCATATAATAACAATTTTATTTTTTATCTCAATCGTGGCCTATAGGCCAAAATTTTTTTTTTGGCTAGAGACTTACAACTTCATATTACTAGACGAACAATGCAACTGGATGCAGCAGCTTAAATCGCCATATGTCAACAGTCAAACACACTACACGAAACACCCCCGGATGAGTAATTGCAAGCTTTATGGTTCATTTGCCCATTTCAAATGAACAATGGAGAAGTGGCATTCAGTTTTAATCAATATCTGATTCTACAAATCAAATCCCACATGGAGTTCCCGAATTAAATCCAGCAAGTGGTTCCCCGAGTATTCGACCGAGGAACCCTTTGCTCCAGAGGTAAGCTTGCTAATCGCTAGACCACGCCACTCTTTGAAGAGTTCCTGTAGGGCGGTGTCTAACCATCATCAGAACTGGGTGCTGTTGCACCGTCTTGAAGAAACAGGCACGACAATTGATCCATTTCTTTGCTGCTGGAAAAAGGCCTCCCAACTCTGGTTCCAAATGTATGAATTACTGATATTGAGATAACGGCACCATTCAACTGTCCACCATAAAAATGGGCCCATTAGGGTTATTGTTACCTGTAACCAGTGGTGGGTACCGAGCCGATCCAGAGGGGGCAAAGTTTGTGAGTCCGTCCTGCCATAGGGGGAAAAATTCTTAAGTCGTCCGGGTGATTTTAGCTCCAATTAAGTCCTGAATTGCCGAAATGCTCGCGAGAGCGCGAAAATCGCCTAATTGTCTTTAATGTTGGCCAAATTTTGGCTAAAAGTTGTCGACATTCCCCAAAAGAGTGAAGAAATGCATATTTTGGTTCCTCGTCCCGCTTTTTCGATCCAGAGGGGAAACTTGCCCCCCCTGCCCCCGTCGGTACGCCACTGCCTGTAACAGCTCTAAAACTGCAACTTTCCCGCGATCATTAGGTCTATCATAGACAAACTCATTGGAGGGTTCCCTTTTGGCGCATATTCTCTCTCACATTTTGAGAGTTCACTGCGCCATTCATCGAAAATTGGCCTCATCAACAATAAGTTCTCTTAAGAAGCCGCCGTGGTCTGTTGATTAGCCATTGCAAAACGCGAGCCTACGTTGAGGATCAACTGCATCTAAATTATGGCGTCTCACATTTGGTATTATAGCTTAACCGCGAAGGCTCGTTTTTGTGGGCGTAAATTGAGTGCCATTACTATGAAAGATATCTGGCTTTAAGTACCCCACGCTAAAGTATGATTTTTAGATTTGAAAAGCCCGCCCTGACACAATACAGAAAATTGACCAAGACGAAATTGTTTTAACCAAGTGCACATTTCGGTTTTCTTGGGACAAAACACTTAACAAGATATGAAATATAATGAAAAATTTTTAAAAACTAACTGGGAAAACCTATACTAAATTTGTTCACCAAACACAGAAAACAGAAAAAATGGATTGATTTTATGTTCCCCTGTTTGACAAGAACAAATATTCGTTTGCATTTAGTAAAAACTTAAGGAGCAGTCTTATTTACCGGGATGAAGGATTGCATTTGTTTTCGGTGAAAAGTTCGCCTTCCCCCTTTGCTTCGGTTGAAAAATTCTGATTCCCCTTATTTAATGAGATTTTCTTCATTCATGTTGTACCCTCTCGCTTACACTTTTTCGTATTCCCCTCCGATCCTCCATTACTGTCCGTGGTGAAAAATAAATGTATGAAATTTTGAACTAAATTTGAACGTTGGACCCGGGGCCGGTCTTGGATTTTCGTTGGCACCCATGCTCGTTCCAGGGGTTCTGAAAGTGACCCCTAACGGACCAATTTTCCAGTTAAGATACCCGGTCCCTAATTGGACCAACTTTTGGTGAAATTATGCTAGTTTTCAGTGAAATATACCCTAACGGCACAGCAGTAATTTTACATCAAGAAAGGTTACGGTGTCTATTTTAAATATATTTTCCACTAGTTATTATCCCAGTTACATACTCTCTTTTGAAATTCCACGTATAATGTAATTATAACGTCTTTACTTGTATGAAAATATTTTGATTAACCTTGTAATTTTTCCTGTGACTCATTATGTAGATATTATTTATATTGTTTTGGCTGTAGGGGCTTATTCTATGTGAACAAATAAAAATTGATTGAAGATTGGAAGTAAATTTTGCAGTGAGATTATACCCCTTGCGGGACCTGTGTTCTCAATGCATAAAAAGATACCATCTTAAAATAGCCAATATACCCGAAAACTTACACTTGGCTACTGCAAAAAAAAAATACACCCTTAAGGTTATTTGCTGATATGTTTAGGTTAATTTATCCTATTTGTATCATTGAACCATCCCAATCCAACTAATCTGTACCCCCCCGCTGGGACTATAACTTGATTATTTTGATTTGTCCCCTAGCGGTAGTCCCGCATTTGCAGCTAGTCCCTCTTTTTTGCACGGGTTCGCGACCAAAAATCCAAGAACCACCGGGCGTGTGATCGTTTCCCATGGAAAGTAGGTTTGAGTATTTATATCGCAGCATTCATCGCGGCTGAGAATGTTCTCGAGCAGAAATCTGAATATGATTATCCTCGGAAGGCCACTTGAGAGAATAGAATATCAATTGCAATTATGGGACGGCAGATAGATCATTCAAAACGTCAAGTGTGTCGATGTGCTTCCTTCTAATCTCTTTCTTCCATGGTCAGACTTAAGTTCCACTTTTTGAGAAACTGGTATTTATCGTTTTGAGCTTGTGATTGTTTTTAGAACCGATATAAAATCTATCCCTAGTGAGAAATTCCCTATTGTCCTTTTAAAGGAAGCATATTATTATGCTTTTAAAACCACATGAAATAAAGTAGCTTACGATATCGTTTTCACACAAACCAATGATATTAGTGCTGAGTCATGCACCAGGTCTAGATTTCTGTGTGGCAATATGTTTACCCTAAGGCTTAACACATTGAATAGATCTGTTTGCAAAGGTGCTTATATGAACATGATATTGCAAATTTTAGAGTGTACCCGAGTGTTGAAAGGGTAAGTTGTATTGAAAAGAAACCTTGCAATTAAACCATCTGATAATCGTTCCAAGTTTAGTGAGTATGCAGAGGGTGTTGCAAATATTTGAAGAGGGTGTGTCCTCCCACCACCTCTCCCCTCTTAATCTTTGAATTCAGATATGGTGGTATGTGTTTTCTATTAAACACAGGCAGAAAATTGGAGGTTGGCATTGGGTGGGGTGTCTTTCAGTTAAATTTAAAACTAAGCCTGCCAATACTTCTATTTTAGGTAGGCTTAATGTATTCGGCGTAGGCGCAGGCTTCGGGCATACAAATGCGGGATTTTCAGGATTATATAGTAAGCCGTTCTGACTAAAACATGTTTTTGTTATGTTTTTTGGTTTTTTTAATTGGGGGGGGGGCTGTTGGAATTTGGGGGATCCACCCCACCCCGGGTCCTTTTTATGGGTGCGGGGAGGGTCAGGTCCCGTAGAAGGGTTTCGGAGCAGTTTTGAAAGTAATTTTCGTGGGGTCACCAAAACGGGGGCCTGCACAAAGTTTCGGGAGCATCTACTGTGGTCCTTTGAACCGGAAGTGGGTCAAATTCGAGTCTTTTTAAGCCCTGGGCATTTTTCTGGTTTTTGGTTTGGCCACAGGAGCCCTATTTGGTTCGAGAGGGGGGGGACCTATCCCTGCTCACTCCCGGACCCGCTTTCTTATTGTGCCTCTGTTACGTCCTCGGGAGGGGGGTCAAAGGGTTGCTGGATGCCTGTCAACACTTAATTAATATTGAGAGTCTGGGGCCTCGCTTGCTCCTACCAGGGAAGAGGTCCCCACCTTTCCAAAAACCCCAAATGGCCCCTTGGCCCAAACTGCCAGAAGCCTTAAAAAGACCCGAAGCTTTTCTAGCCGAATAGGCACCTACGAAAGACATTAATCTAACTTGGTACTGCGTGCAGGAGTACTAACGTTCTCGTCCCGGATTTAATTTCAAATATATATAGGGATTAGGCGATCTGGTGTTTACTTTGTATTTTCTTTTTTACAGAAACCTGGCAGTATCGTAAAGACATACTTCTAACATTGAAACCACAAGCAGGCCAAAACCCCGGGAACCATCAAAAACCTTCCGGTAACGCCAAAGGGTCCACTTCTGTTTAAAAAAAATCATTATTTTACCATTTTGAACGGAAATTGCATTTGGTTCCAGCCAATGCTCATCACAGTGACCACAAAGACGGCCAAAACCCAGTAACAATCCAATTCCAGGAACATTCCAAATGCCCACTTCATTATTATGACCAATTTGGACAGAAATGGCCGATTTGTGTTCCAGGCAATGCCCCATACAACCATGGATTTTAGACGCAACGGGCTACCATATAATCCTGAGAATCTCGCGTTTATATGCCCGCGCCTGCACCTGCGCCCGCGCCGAATACATTAAGCCTACCTAAAAATGGAATTATTGGCAGGCTTAGTTTTAAATTTAAATGAAAGACACCCCACCCAATTGCAACCTCCAATTTTCTGCATGTGTTTAATAGAAAACACCATACCACCATATCTTAATTCCAAGATTCAGAGGGGAGAGGTGGGTGGGGGACACACCCTCTTCAAATATTTGCCACACCCTCTGCATACTCACTAAAATTGGAAAGATTATCAGATGGTTTAATTGCAATGTTTCTTTTCAATACAACTTACCCTTTCAACACTCGGGTACACTCTAAAATTTGCAATATAATGTCATATAAGCACCCTTTGCAAACAGATCTATTCAAAGTTTGTTTGGCTACAGTGTATTATTGGAGAAAAACAAAAGGGTCAACCATTTGTACCCAACTACATTACCCATTGCAAAAATTTGGAGTGTAGATTGTGCATAGGTTATAACACAGTAGTCAGTAGTTTTTTTTTAGATTGACTGCACTTCAGGAGGTATGATGATTTTACCTTCTTGGAGTCAGTGACGTCAGTGTGATATGCAGTAGCCGCAACATTAAAACGCGGACGTTCCTTTTAATTGCTGGCATACACATGCGCATAAAGGCGGTGCGAAAATGCACACGCAAAACAACCGTCTAAACGCGTTGACGTCACTGACTCGAGGAAGATAAATGGACTATAGTCTTGAATATCACATCGGGACTTGTCCTCAAACCACGTTGTACTTTTTACTACCTAGCTAGGATGAATATACCTATTAGCCCCAGTTATTAGTTAAAAAGTAGAAGAATGTAGCACATTCGTTTGGGGGATTAAAATTGAGATACTTTTGGATGTGCAGCTAAAGATGCATTCTGAGACCAAATTATTTCATAAAACCTGACCCATACCTATAAAGCATTTTTTTCTTCTTATTATGTGAACCCACGACTAAAATGTTTATGTGACATAATCCGTTGGCGTTGCACATCCCGTATACCTTCAATAATGGGGTATCCCACGGTTTTTATCCACATAATACTTCTATATGCAAAAGATACATTTCCAAGAAAATATAAAGCAAATCCTAAAAATTCTTAAAATAGCTGAAATAGAACTTGCATTGGGCAATAATACAGGTTTACATTATAGTCGATTCGCGTTGATACGTTCGTCCCCCTGGAGTTTTGGACCTATTCAATTAAGTCGGAGAGGGAAAATGAAAGAATTCAAATGCACGTGCCACACCGGATTATCTTGGAGGGACACTCGGGTCATATAACCACTCACCTGCAACTAAATACAAAATTTATTTCATGTATGGAAACGCCCCAATAGTGTATTTCAGGCCTTGAAATTCCTCACAATAACATGCTTCACAGAAGTCCATGCGCCTCATTTGAATTTTAACCTCCGCAAGAAGGTACGGGGTAAAATATCAGATGAACGAGTACAAAACTATTTATAAAAACTAGGCGGTCACCCGGCTTTCGCGATTAACCTGACTTTCTCGCTCAATGGGAGTGATGTTCGAACTGTGGGTGAATTTTGACCTTAGATTTGTTATTTGCTCAGTAAGCGGTCCTTTTTAACCAAATTTGGTAGTCGTAGGTCATTTTACGGCAACTTGACCTCTAGGATGACATTTGAGGTCACTTCACGAAACCCTGCAAACAAAGGTCAGACTGCCTTCCCTTATGACCAAATATAAGCCCCAGATGTTAAAGCATAACGAAACACATAGCCGGAACAGACGATAGATATAATTCTTTAGAATATGGATTGCCAAGTCAGTTCATTTAACAGCCGTTTTCCCTTCCATTTTAAATCCAATTGATCTCTGTTTATAGTTAATTAAATTTACCAAAACCACTAGTGATTCTGGGCCGTTTTTAAGGATTGATAAAATAAATAAGAAGTCATGGACCAGTCTGAATGTATTGCAGGGAATTTGCACCGATCTGATGCGCATTTTATTCGTTTCACTTGTGCCACCTAGGCATTAGAATAAATCATTCCGATAGTTGTTGTTTACGATATTTTAAACACAAAGAAACTTTTTTTAGGGTTCTTCATTTCAGTGAGGGTTTAGAAAGGTAGAAGCAATACAACATGCAAAAACCTAAGTTTTGATAAATATAGATGGCGCCCATATGCAAAACGTCGCCAGTGTCTCTTTAAAAATAGTCCAGAATTGACCAATTAAGGATTTATCCCGACTTGTATTCATGTTGTTTGTAAGCACGTGTGGCATTTGGCATTCTACACACAAAGCTTAATCACGAGTAACATCGTCGTTATTTAAAGACGCAAAAGGAGTGTACAAAAGATCCCATTGGTTCATGAATTACGGCTTTCCGTAGCGTTTAGACAATACACCAACTGGGCGGGAATAATGGAAAAGTAATTTGCTATTTGGCGAGCCATTCAAATCAGCTACCGCCATGCACATAGTACTGAAACCGCCCTCCTGCTGAAGGTCAAAAAATGATATATGAATTCAATTCCATAACCGACAGGGGGTATTTTTGGGTGCTATTAGATCTCAGTGCCGCATTTGACTACCTATCGATCATAAGATTCTCTTCAGACGAAGGGAATGGAAATAGGATTGCTGTGATACAGCTCTTAAATGGTTTCAATCTTAATTCAGTAACAGAAACTCCAGAGGATGGCATAAATGGTTGTCTTATATGCCGAACATGTCAGGGACTAAGGACTGCCACAGGGCTCAACTGTCGGCCCGTTGTCATTTCTGTTTATACCATCCTCAATTGGAAAATTATTTTGCACGACATGGATTTTAGCATATTCTCACTTGACGCAGACGACATCTGTCACCATTCCAGTATATATCACCTTGATCCCACTGACTCTACATTCAATTCAGTTCAGCTATCTCAACACTTACCCGTTGTATCAGTGAAATTTAACATTGGATGACGCGCAACATGCTAAGTTAAACAATGACAAAAAAACTGATTTTTCATGGCCATATCCCCTCACAACAAATGTATTATGCCACTTTCACTGCAAGTGGATCGCGACACAATTCATTCCATCCTGAGACCCGTGAAAAATGGGTTTCGCTTTGATATGCACAGACAAGTCAGCGCACATTCATCCTCTTGGTTAGAAACACTTACCTTTTCATCTAAGAAGGAACATTATCTCGCATCCGTCGTATTTGGACTTTGACACCTGCAACCAGTTATTCGCTCTTCGTGCTTTCCAGAATGGATTATGGAAATGCCCTTCTTATGGGTTCATAGAGCAAAGATTATCGATTTAGACTCAACGTTCTTAAGGAACTGGACGCCAAATCATTTTTCTGTGCCAAAACAAATTTGACCATGCAAGCCATTTTCTGAAAGAGCTCCACTGCTGCCAATCAGCCGAGCGGAGTCCAATATAGATCAAGTTATACGTATTTAATGTATCAATGGATCGCACTGAGTACCATTTCATCTCTTCTGTCCAAACGCTGTCCAGTTCGTGATGGTCTCGTGTTCTTCTTCTGAATACCACTCGCCTTGGTTTGAGCACAAAATTCACAGTCGCACACTATATCTGCATCTGAGAAGACATTTTACTTCATGGCTCATTACTATGGGAACAAACTGCCAATTTCCATCCGCTCAGTTACATCTATTTCCATGTTTAAGAAGCATCCAAAATCTCATCTGTGTACAATTGATCTTTGTATTACCATTTGGTTTTTTGCTTCTTTTTCATGTTGTTGTTTGCTTTTCATGCTCTGTGACTTGTAAATGCGCTATACATAGAAGACTGATGTATGTATGTATGTAATTGATGGCGCCATTACTGCTCTAAATTGGACAAGGCAGTGAACACGTGCACTTGACGAAATACGACACTAAATTTGTTTTAAAACTAGCTTGTACCTAGTTTACATTTCCGATGCATTTTAAACGGGAGTTTAAAATTTCGTTTTAACTTTAAAGAGACACCGGCACATTTGAAAATAGTGCGCCCTCAAGATTTTTCAAAATCGTATTTTTTGCATAGTTGAAGGCTTTTTATATACAAAGCGTCATCCGAAAGATTAAAACCAAATCAGCTTCCTATGGGTAAACAGAACGATTTTTATAATAATTTAACGCGCCGCCTCGCCGGCGACGTTAAATTCAGCAGACGACGAAATTGGCGTTTAAAAACAAGACCAGCACGCCGTATACATGTTTCCCTCGGTGTTAGAGAGAGAGTGTGCGTGTGGGTGTGATGGTTCCCTCCCATCTCTTCACCGAACTTTTTGATCGTTCTATAACCTTTATGTGGTTTTAATATCATGAGTACGATCAAAAAGTTTCATGTAATATACACATTGTGTTGATTAAGTTATGGACAACTTAAAAGTTGGCCTACAAATTACCTGGATGTCTTTATCCTCGTATCAATGGCCCTATCTGTTTGGGGTATGTTTTTTTATGTGTAAAATGTTCTCTATTATACCACTGGCCAGGACTATCATTTTGAGAGCAATTTGAAGATTTACTATTTTGTTAAAATGTGCCATTTGGCCGCTTAAACTCTTTTCTGGAATTGCGTTTACTAAGCATGCGTCTATCTCCGATAAACTTATCTAAACCTTTAAGTCATATTTTAAAAATAAAAAGGTAATTGGTGTATATAAGTAAGTTATTCGTCATGTGAATGCAAGAAGGGTCGTAGTTTATAGCTGCCAATTTGTCAAAAATTACCCTCAAACATACTATTTATGCTAAGTCTTTGGGTCAGTTTTCGTGAAATGCCTTTTTATAACGACGACACACAGTCACTGACTCAAGGAAAGATCAACTTATGAATGTCCATCTAATACATGGCAGCAACACAGTATACCTTCTTTTTTTGCCTCACGCGTTTTCACTGAAAAGAATTTTTATATAGTCATTGCAATCGTCCCAACCCAACAACTATCTTCGCTTGCAGAGAACGCGACACACGGGGCCCTTTTAATAATTGGCCCGATGCAATCAACATACTTGTACCCTGTACCTGTAGACACATACCTATACACAGCCCAAGGTTTACCTGGTTGCTAACAACCTCTCCCTGCTGCTGCAGCACACATTCTCAGGATACCATTGTTGATACCATGAGGAGGTCCTGAATGTCCTGACAATTGTGACCTGATTGGTCCTTACTTGCGGGTGTTTGTCAGAAAATGAAATGACAAGTTCATCATCTGGAATACATGCAATCTGCTCGGACGTGTGGGTGTTGCAAATTTGAAATGAGTGTCTCATCAGGCTGATGCAACATACAGTCCTTATTTACATACAAAATGAATTGATACAGCCTAATCCTGCTATGATCCTCCTCCTTGATCTAGACGTTAACCGAGTTAGGTCGGGCTGCTGAGTTGACATCATAGGTGGGAATGGTACTAAGGGGATCGCCTTGAAC
>JAMKCH010029985.1:0-17137 GCA_023653785.1 Ophioderma brevispina
TGGGAAACAGGCATACGGCATACGTTTCCCTGTGTTTAATGCCATTTCCATTCCATTGTTGGCTGCTAATTAATGTCTCCGGCGACAAACTATAAAATCTCTCTTGTTTGTTTACCCATCATGACTCTGATTTGGTCTTAATCATTTCAGATGAGGGCTAATGTATAAAAAAGCTTAACAACCCATCGCAAAAATATAATTTTGAAAAAAATGTGGGTCCAACTATTTTTCGCAATGATCCATGTCTCTTTTCAGATGGGTTTGAACTGACTAGAAATGCTTCAGAAACAACGTTTTTTAAAAAGATTCCAGATGTGAAAATCACTTTTGTTTACTTTTAATAGTTTTTCAAATATTAATATTAAAAACCTACTCTCGTCTGATTGAACACACACAGAACATCAACTAACATTGCACTGTATTTCTTCAACACTTCGCCCCTACTGTAACCCAATAGAAGGAAGAAGCTTTTTTTGGTATCTTCAGAATCATTCATTCAACTGTAAGACAACAATCAATACTTTCAAGTCCATGCAGAGTTATTCTTCTTGATGATTCTCCTTGGAGCATCTCTCCCTTATCATCCACAAATTCTACGTTCTTCTCCTTTTTCCGCATATCTCCCGACCATTTTCGTTAATGCCGGTTTTGAGTCTCTCGCGTCGTGTATCCAAGGAGCAGAATTTGACTCGTGCTGGTCGTGTGCGTGCTTGGTGCCGACTGCTCCTTGCTCGGTTGGCGTTAATCTTCTCTCGTTGTCGCTCCCGAGTGATGCCCAGTGCTGGTTCTAGGTCTGGGCTGAGTTTCCTGTGAGGTAAAGCATTTAATGATTAGTTTAGTTAAAAATTGCTTTTGTATCCATTTGCTTCAATCCATAAAAAATAAAGCTCATGATACAGAATAGAGGTCAGGGTGTCCAACCTGCAGCCCGCCGGCCCTTGCGCGGCCCACTAAGAGCTCCCAGGCGGCCCGCGAGGTACCGCCTTAAAAATTAAAAATGCATAAATATCTTAAATACTAGATTTAAAAAAATGTCATTTTAAGTTACTTCAATTTTCCTCAATCTGAAAACCAAAATTTTCTAAACTTTAAAAAAAGTAAAATTTTCTAAAATTGTGGGAAAAATTAGTCAATTTCCTCAAAATGAAGGCCCACTTTTTCAAAATTTGCTAAAAAGGTCAACAATAATGGAAAATTTTTGTTAAATTGACCAAAAATCTGCATCTCTGGTATTGCTATGGTTGGTCTCTTTTGGGAAATATTGGTATAGATATGGGTCCACTTCCAAAGTTTTTGTAGGCACGTCATAACCCATTATCATGTTTGAGGAGGTCCATTGGTGAAAATATCTACCCAAAACATGATACTGATAAAAGGGATGATTTAAATTCCTCCAATAGTAATTGGTCTCGCCCCTTATGAGTTTTAAAATATGGGCTCGACTGCGTTCTGCCAATATTTTTGCAACTCAATTAATTTGGGCTTAATCCATCCAATTTTATAGTCAAACTTGGGAGCCCCGATTACTTGTTTACGGCCCCCAATAGTTGTGGATTCAACCAATGCGGCCCCTGCGTCAAAAAGGTTGGACACCCCTGGAATAGGTGAAAAGGGGTATAAATGTAATTATTTAGGAATTATTTGAATATCAATCATTACGCCTATTGTCATTAACATTATACATAGAACTCTAGCCTACAGGCTCTCGTCTCTAGCCTACCTCCCGGAGGATGGGAAGTATAAAGAGATAGAAGCTAAATAAGATTTCACATCATGGGTGGGAATCGAACCAGTGGCCCCGTGCCCGCCCATCCCATGTCACAAGGGCAAGCCTATCTGCGTTCCTATGATTACGTCATCGCATGATTTTTACAAGAACCCAATTCTTTTTAATTTATGGGGCCAAATACTGAACAAACACGAAGGCCAAAAATAAAAAGAATTTAACTTAGATATTTCAAGGGGTACATATGAACTCTTACCTACACTTGAATTCCTGTATTTCTCTCCAAAGCGTCCAGCGCACAGTGACCTAACTAGATATTTCAATTTAGCGAGCCACTGAAAAGAGTTTAAAAGACACTAATCGTGATTTGCTAAATCGAAATCGAAAAATCATCAAAAATCAGATTTTTTGCATGTATGTAACAAGTACAGGTATCGCTAACATACCCTGCAAAATGATAAGACCAAGAGCAACCTATAGGCAAAGTCCGGAAATTTAAGTCATAACTGTCAGTTCGGACACTTACTACAACAAGTAATTAAATGGAGAATCCTATTTTTGAACACTGCCGTTTTTCATTCCTTTTCACTGTCATTTCCATTGGAAAAGGTAACTTATGAGAATTCACAGACTTATCTTAATATTTTGGAAGCTAATCGCTGCAATTTTCAATATTTTTCAAATCACTGATAGTGTCTTTAAAAAGAATGTTTTTGAAAAGTGCAATTTTGAAAGACAACATATTAAACATGGACCAATAAAAATCAACTTCAAATTACAGTTGTCACCCAAATCTTGGATTAATCTGTTGGGCCAATCATTACACCCTGTGCAATTTTACCAAATAGTTTTGGTAGCAAAGGAAGCCGCATATCCTGAATGACTTTTCCCCCATTAGCCGCACTTGATTGTGATGTAAAGATGCTAAACAGTGACATACCCAGGAATCGTCAGGAGTGATTGCCGTCGGGCGGAAGAGTTAAAACTGGCATGTTATTGACAAGGATACAAATTGTACATTCATTCTCCTCCCGATTTCTATTCGAATTGGGAATTTATTGTATTACGTGGGCTAGTACACTTTAACGTAATTCCTGACTACCCAAGTATAATAGAACCAACTGAGTATAGTTTTATGAGAACCATAAATATACTGGATTCGATCTAAATAAGTACGCGTCTTCCACAACTGCGTGACAGTATTTTTGTATGGCTGCAAAACTGGGTCTGACAACCAATTTGGAGATTAAGGTCATTCTTGTTGCAACAGTTGCTACAGAATCAGCTGACGTCAAGCCGCATTGATCGTGTCCCAATGTCAAAATCTATGCTGCTACAGGTACGGAGACTCTGATAAACCGAGTAAGACTGCGACAGCTTACTTTTCTTGGTAATATTCTAAGGATGCCAGAGGGAGAGCTTAGTAGGTTATCTTCTTTCTACACCCCGCCGCATGGCAAGAAGCCAGGCCGACAGAGAACACATATCTCTCCTCCCCCTCCCTACGGAAAAGCTCTTGGGGGATACAAACAACATGTTGCAACCAAAGGCTATCTCCAACTTGGCCCAAAACAGAAGTGCCTGGAGGAAACTTTTGGCGATCGCCTGCTGCTCAGAGAATCGACGGATTGATGAAAATATACTGGATACAAATGGAGTCAGTAAACTCTCTTTTGTGCAGCCCCCCCCTTTGCCCAATCTTGGGCCGCTACTCCTAAACAAATTGAATTACTAAATATAAGCAGCAAGCAAAAGAAAAGAAAAAAATGATTTCTACACTCTTGGTCTTGGTGGTGGTACTGCAGGTGGTCCACCGGAATTTCCAAACTGCAATACAAAATAGAAATACAGGATTATTATGAAGCACTTATATAGCACTCTACCAAGCACAGACCCCTATCAGATTTAGCATTAAGAGTTTGATTACCTCCATCAATACTTAACATTCAGTATATGTAAAGGCTGATATCATAGAATTTCCTGATGAGGCGCCCTCACTTTTTAAAACAAATCATGATTTTTACTATACATAAGGCTTTGTCCATATACAAATCACTGTGTGAATAACTAAGAACTAAGCTCAAATCGAGGCCTTCATATACACACTTTGTTTTAAAATTCTGGAATTGGAATTTTTGTTAAATACATGTATCCTATTTGCACTGTTATACTGTGCATAATGTTTTCCTGCATGAAAATGAAAATTCCGATTCATCTCTAACTTTGAATTAACATTTTAGGTGAATTCTTATGTTCCTAGATGTATTATTTAATTACTACACACAAAATAATATTTTGAAATCTCTTGATCAGCCTTTAAGTTTTAATACCATTAATTAAAGTCAAACCGATATCCTACCTTAAAGCCGGAAGCCCAATTTGGCGTGACGGAACTCATCGGTGAAATCCTTAGAAATCCTCCCATCCTTATCCAGATTACCCATAAGCTATCACAGCCTGGTGTATTTCGGTTGCTGTTAGCAACAGCCTTGTTGCACGCCGGTTAAACGTGATATACCCAATCGCCGACCCGCCGCTGCAGCACAGCGACTTTCAGGACTACTTGAGAAGAGATGACCCTATAAGAAATCTACTACACCAGATGTTATGATTGCGTCCGGATGCCAGCCCGAGTGTGGCTAGACTGGCAATAGTGCTCCTGTATGTGCAAAGAAATTAAGGTGCAGATACATATATTAGTTTAAATCAGCCGATGTCTACAGTTATCTTTGGTATGTGATATTGTTATAATGATATTAAAGGGGATTACCTGATTCAAGTCTATAAATTTTTTCCTCTTGATGATAGAATGGCCTTCACCCCAAAACCACCGACCATTTTTTTAAAGTTTCACAACCCGAAATTTCAACCTGTTTGGAAGTTGAGCTAAAATTATTTTGTAATCCCCATAGAGTAGTAGTAGTAGTAATCCAAAGTTTTAAATCCGCCGGTTTTGTCCCCGTGAACTGGGTTCCTGGAATCACCTCCACGTGCAATCAACCCGCCCTACTCTCCTTCCATTCACCTTCAGAGCCTCCATCCTCAATCCCACCCTCCTACTCTCCTCCTCTACTTGCTTCTTCCAGTCTTCTTGATGTCCCCTCCCTCCTCAACCTCCCCCCATCAACTCAAAAACTTTTCTTAAACATGCCCACCATCCCTCCTCGCCCGTGCCCCAAGACCCCGTCCACTATTCCGCCTTCGCCAAACGGTCCATAGCTTCTTCCAACCCAACCTCTCTCAACTCTCCATCCTCATCCTATCCATCACCTTCACACCACACATCGCTCTCGACATTGTCTCTCTGTCCTCTTCAGAATCCCCCATCTCATTTTCGCTCAACACCATGTTTCACTCCCATACAGCATTACTGATCTCACACAGCTCTTATACCCCATTCCTTTCCTGTTCAAGGATATCTTTTCCCTGCAACAACTCCCCAAACATTCCCTAAACTTCACCCACCCATATCTCACTCAGCTGTCACAGCCACGCTCGCATCCCCCACCCCCACTAACCCCCTGTCCCCCAGGTACGTGACTCCTTCACCGATTCCACCTCATCACACAACTTTGCCTCCTGTTCCACCCACCCGCCAGCACCCTTCTCACATCTCCCACACATAAAATCTCTTGGCCAAACTTGGAGTCACTCTCTTCATCTTTGTGGATCTCCCGTGGGATCCCCTTCCCGCATTTCCTCCCACCACACGAATTGCTTTTATACCCTAGGCCTCTTCCCACACCCCCGCCACATGGGTCTATACCTTACTCACTCACACTTCCCTCCCCCCTGTTGTCAATACCAAAGGTTTACCTTCAAACCCTTTCTCTCAAAGGCAGCCCCATTTCCAAAACCTCCTCCCTCATCCCTCCATTGTCTCGCTCATTAAACCAGTCAATCAAACAACATCTCATTCATCACACCCTCTTTGGCACTCCTGGTAACTACGTCATCACAATTTGCACAATCAACTTCGAAAGTACGAACTTGATGCACACCCCCCCCTTCACCTCAAAACTCACTCAGACAATCAGATCCCCACTCGAACCTGTCTTTGCTCCTTCATACAACCTCATCACTGCTCTAACCATTACTTCCGGTATCCTCTCTCCTCCTAGCCCACTCCATCACCTTCCTTGGTCTCTATCAAAATGCCTTCTCCAAGTCTACAAAACACATCTTCTGCCCTTTAGCTCAATTATTCCTCTTGAACCCTCCTCAAAATATACACTGCATTATCGCTCCCTTCCCTGGCAGAAAACCCAAATGCACCTCCTCCACGATTTTCCGATGCATATGTCTCGAAACCCATCTCCACAATTTTCATAGAGTACTTGGTAAAAGTAATATTGGTTGACCAAAGTGGACACATTTTTGCTCTATAAAAAATCTAAACCAAATATCCTTTGCACTAAGATTTCACAGGGTAAATGAGAAAAATAGAAGCTTTCTTCTGATACCAAAAGTTTTGATCAACTCAGATAAAATCTGCGAGTCCCGGGCGACCGAGGTATTAGCAATCGACTATGGACCTTTAACAAGAGTAAGATGCTAATTAAAAAAGTGTTAATGCTAAACGTATACTCCATGTAGTTTTGCATATGGGGTGGAAAAAAGAAAAACATGTCAGTCTCATTATCAAAAGGTGCTTAGAAAGTGTTAGGTAAAGGCAATTGTTTGTCTCAAAGCATTCTTTAAATTGTGACAATGGCAATGGTAGGGACCAAAGCCGGATTTGAAACTTGTAATAACTCACTAAATAACTAAAGCATGATATTAAATTCTTCGCAACAGATTCAATAATTTGGAATGTGTCTTATCATATAAAAGTAAATAAATAGCAAAGTGGTGCTTTCCAACACTTCAAAAAATCTCTGTGAATCAACCTATTACTTAGAGATAAACCATGTCTATGCATTTCTTCTACTGCATCTACAGTTCCCGGCTGCATAGTGCACGCCCTACTGCCAAAGACTGCATGGGGTACCACAATAAAGTTAAATTTTGATTGCATTGGGTTCCTTTGAGCTGCATAAATGTTATCAATACATCGACATTCAATCCACCGCAAATGCAGTGCGAGTGTGAATTACATTAAAGGTGCATTTGTGGATCCAGCACCTTATGTGTTATTCCTGGTTCACTAGATATCGTGGCGAAAAATTTATTCACAAAATTGAGGTGATCCCGTCTTGCGGTTTTGTGTTATGAGCAAATGGCATTTCCCACGATACCCAAAGGCCGCTGTGGTGTAATTTCTGTCTGTTTACGGACAGAAAATAAAATCGCAATTCTTAAGATACGACCGGAATTTGCATGGTAAGATTTGGTACAAATAGATTTAATAAGGCAACGGTGACGAATGATATAAAAATCTCAATTTTTTGAGTAAGTTGGGGGGGCGATGTTGTGGATCAGAAATGCGCCTTTAATGTAGTAGTGGCCACAGGAAGACGAACAGATAGATTTTAGAAGTTGTTTAACAATGAACACATTTGAAAACTACATGCTAAGTGATGGTCTCTTTCGCCTGATTGAGCAGCCTCACAAGAGTAGTAACGCCTTCAGCTGAGAGAGATACTTGGTCACGATCTACAATCACTCTTGCTAGTATAACAATCTACGTAGGAACAAAAAGATGGAAATGGTCTTCAAAATAATTGGTGTAGTAAGAATCTGAGACAGAAGTAAACTTGGAATGTTATACCTAGCTGATGACATCAGGGAGATGTAGACCCTGATCCGTTTACCAGGGCTCTGCAGTGAAGCATTTCAGGATTACACAGTGCTAACACAGCAGATTCCTATCACGGTGTTAACCCAGGGTTAGGATACTACGTGTGTACTCTTAGCGCTACGCGATATCGTGGCGAAAAGTTTATTCACCAAAATTTGAGTGATCCTTTCTCTCTTGCGGTTTTGTAGTTATGAGTCAAATGCCCTTTTCCCCACGAACCAATGAGGCCACTATGCGTAATTTCTGTCTGTTTACGGACAGAAAATACAAATTGCGAATTTCTTAAAGTTACGACCGAATTTGCATGAGAAAGAGTTGTAAGTTACAGGGCTCTGCAGCTGCGATTTCAGGATTACACAGTGCTACCCAGCCAAATTCCTACTCACGGTGTAAACCAGGGCTTAGGTACTCCGGTGTATCTTAGCGTACTCCCTGATGCATTTATGATGCAGTGCCTACAAATAAGTACTTGCAAAGTACACAAGCCACTGGGTAAGGATGTTAACTTAGCATACCATCCTATAGTGTTATACTCTACAGTTACCGGCGAGGTGACTGGCAGGTACCCATTTAAGCCACCAGTGGTGGAGTACCTCTGAAGCTACTCCACAGGAGTACCTTCACAGGTACTCCCCTATCGGCTACCTAGTAGGCAGGCACTTTGCACCATAGAGGGGAGCAAACATTCCCCTCCTTTTTTTCCCCTATGGTTGTTTACGCATTATGATCATTTTCAAGCAAGTATCACATTTATATTTGAGTTAAGCACACCAAAAAACCCATATATGGGATGATTTTGTATAAAAACATAATAATAAAAATCCTAAAAAAAAGTTTGGAAATTTTTTTTCAGACACTGGATTTTTTTTTCACACACTCTTTTGCATATCAGTGCCACGCTCGGTAGTCCTCTTACAATGACACCAAAATCATAAGAATTGATTTCTCTTCAGGTTGAGTGACACTCATTTGAAAACTGGTAGATCTGCAAAAGGAAAGTGCCAAAATTTCAATACCTCAGTTTTAAGAGTTGCATAGGGTTACACAGCTTAAGAGGATTAGGTTTGCTTGAAGGGTGTCTTGAATAGGAAACTGGCAAAGAATGGTCATCAAGGATCTCATATGCCACAAGTATCAGATGTACAGAAGGCTAGTGCCATATGGGCAAATTGAAGCTGGATTATCCCAGAATCAGTGTGTAGCTGTTGAAATTTAAAATATGTTATTTGTACAGAGATAAGATTAAGAAGGAAGTTAGGGTGGTCGGATTCAATCGATTCAAGATCCCATTTGGTGGAATAAAAAGGTGTCTGCAATCAAAGAAATTTTTTCTACCCATTTGGGATGAAAAGGGGATACATAATTTTCTGGATCTGTCATTGTGATATAATTTGGTGAAAACCATTTGAAATGTGGTAGTTGCATTTGATATTCCCATCACTGACAGGAGGAAAAATATAATTTTTGATAAAAAAGGCATTGTGTTGATTGGTTTCAGAATCCCAAAGATATTAAGGGATACATTTTTTTTTTTGTAAAATTTACGACTTCTGCAGTTGAACAAGCTAAAGTCCCAAAATGTCATTCCCATTTTAGGAACCATGCCAATGTTGATGTGAAAACCAAATGGGTTGATATTTGGAGTCTTGGATGACTTGGATGGTCTGTATTCATAGTGGCTAATTTTAAAGGACCATTGAAAACACAATTAAGTTCTTGTGTATTCAAATTTTTCACAGAGCCATTTGCACTAACCAATTTTTTCATAAAATTGGCAGGGCTGATTCGCCCAATTGTTACTTTTGTAAGGAATTCCAGAATCAATTTTTCACTTATTTTGTGAATGTGAAAAGGTCTCCAATCTGTGGGATGAAATTAGTTTTTTAATTTACTTCTGTTTCTGGGGAGTCTTTTATTTTCTCTAATTTTGAGAAATGTTGGCGTTCTGGACATTCAGAAACCATGATAGCTGTATTTCTTTTCTTTTCTGTGCATGAAGTTTTATATACACAGGTGTAAATTTCCAAGGGAGGACACCAATTTTGCTGCCTTATGAATTTGGTCAAAATAAAAGGGAACACGGAATACAAAATTGCGGAAAGCAAAGGGAAAAATTAATATGCATTTCAAAAACTGGACCCTTGACCTGGTGATTCCTTGTATGCAAATTTGAATTAGGCCTACTTGACTCTTCAAACGATCAAAAGTGAGCTTTGTGTGGTGGGTGGGTGTGCGGGTGTGGTGGGGTGTCATGGATGGTATGTTAGGTGTCTTGTGGTGTCCATGTTTTTGTTTTGTTATTGTCTCTGTTTGTGTGTGTTTCCTTTACAAATCCTGTGCTAAATTTTCCCCAAACCATCTTTAATTTTTGCTTCATGGCGGCCCAATATCAACGGCTGTGCTGTCCGGTACTGAGTGTCATGTCCGCCTTTTCTGGGTTTGGTCTGATCCCGTTCCATGTCTGACACATGATGCTTGGCTGTATGTTTCTTTGAGATCTGGGCTAAACTATTCTAGATTTCAATTACATTGTTATCTAGATGTAATAGTTTAAGCTTGTGTGTAGAAGGGTTTGGTGGACCATTTTGTATGTTTGCCTCCAACCACCAAACTAAGTAAAGGTAATAAAAAAAAAAAAAAAAAAGAATCAAGTTGTAGCCAATGTGGGGTAAAACCCTAGGGCTGATAAAATCTGAAAATTTCGTGCAAAACTGGAATGGGAAGGTGAGGGACCCAGAAGAGTTGGCCCCGGCGACAACACCCCAGAAAGACAGGTTTATTACTTCTGACTTCCAGAAATTTACAGGGGCAGTATACCAAGCCAATTGAGAGCATGGTAAATTGCTAAGACGCCAGCAATGACCGCCTTCACATCAGACCCGTTAAGTGGTGTCGGCAAACACCGGTAGTGGAATTAACATGGTGACAGAAATTAGGCAAAAACACATTATGTTTTATAAATCATATAACTGAGGCCTGATTCCTTCCATGTGATGAAAACATATGCATTCCCTTTGAGAAGTGGAATGCCCAAAATACCCAGTACAACACCCCATTAAGAAAAATGTTCCAACAGTGACACAGGTCACACCCGGGTGACCTTTTGCGCTTATCTTATTCCGTTTGGGCCTGAGCCAGATGGAAGCAGAAACATTACATGGTGTGGGGGGGCTGGAAAAGGGAGTCAACATCGGAAAGGAAATCAGGCCTCAGTTATATGATTTAAAAACATAATTGGTTTGAATAATTCATTACACTGAGCTGATTTCCTTTACACCATGTTGACTGAAACAGAGAATTAACCTGCGTGAAATATATTTTCAAATCAACACCAGACTAGCACCTAGCAGTCGGAGGAAGAACATAATGTTTCGAAGAGCGTGTCGATAGGATGCAGCCACAGGTTGATTAAGCCAGACCACAAAAACACACCTTTTGGAATCTAGATTCCAGAAAGTCAGGAAGCCAATAACTCACTAGACAGTGGAGTAAACCAGGGGTGAGTAATAGGACCTTAGACTTATAATGCATATAAAAGACCTGGCCAAAGTTTTTTTGGAGGAGAGCCCGAGCCGAGAATCCCGCAGAGAAAAACCAAAGCCTAAGGGATAGGCGAGAGGAAAGGTCTGAAGGAGAAGGAGGGCGACGGAGCTTGGGACAAAAGGCCAGAAGCACTCAGCGGGAGAGGCAGAGAACAAGGCTTCACAGCCTTGCAACAACTGAGGCTCCGAGGGGGAGCCAGAGAAGTGCAAGGTGGACCCGCGTAAAGAAGCGGGGCAAAGAAGCCTAATCCCAAAAAAACAGAGGAGGGGCCCCCTAGCGAGGGGGTCGCTCAGACTACCACAGATGAACCCAATGGGGTCGAGGCACGGTGGAGATAAAAGTTGAGAGATGAAGGGAAGGTTAAAGGCCCAGCCGCGATGAAGGGCTGAGAGATAAGTCCGACCCTGACCGGGGAGAAGCTACAAGGAGAAGGAACTCTCCGAGCCAATTCAGCCGGGGAAGGGGACCCGAAAGGAGTAATAAAGGCGCGGACTAGAGCGACGCCGCATCCAAATGATAATTGGGGGCTGCCAAAGACCGCCGATTAAAACTTAGATCCCAAGAGGAACTAGCTTTCAGGTCAGGAACGGACGCCTTACAGGAGTTAATGGAACGAGCCAACGTCACCGAGGACGAACCAAACAACCTTAACTATGGGAGGCTGAGCTAGTCGACAGAACGATCCAAACAACGGAGCCTCGGAGACAGCTTACAAAGGCCTCAAAATAAAGCAAAAGTCCCACCCTCAGGGTCACAGCCAGGAGAGGGAGGACAATTCAGGCCTCGACAGGAACGTAGAAGAACACCGAGGAAAGAACGAGGGCAGACCTCCGCAATACCGGGAACCGCGGCGCCAGAAAACCGGGAACCGAAGAGCAGTCAAAGCTAGATTAATGATATACTAGCACCTCCCCTAGATCGGGCCAGATCAATCCGGCCCGAAAAGTAGCAAAGTGGGCGAACCCCGAGAAGTCTTACCAGAGGGGAAAAAACCAGAGGTTAGCTCGCAGCAACACGAGTCGGCCCCAAGAGGCGGCGACCCGAGCAGAGAGCCCGCTAACTGCTCGGGTTTTCGGGAAAACCGAGCAGAAGCCAAACAGGGGCGAGCAAGCCGAGAGCAGGTGCCAAAGTCGGAGGAAAGACGGAACGATCCTATCTACAGGAACTTATGGACCGAACGACAAATCGGTATCGAGGGGCAAACAAGAAGCCGTGTAGCCGAACTCCAGCCACGGGCAGAAGGATGCCACCAAGGAGATGTCCGCAGGCAGCACAGTGGCTTCGACAACGATATCTCCTGAGAAGAAGAAAGTGAAGATAGCACCAGAAGGTGATACCCGAACGGGCGTAGGATATCGACTAAGGATTCCACCAAAGCATCGAGAGAGGGAGTATCCAACTCGTCAACCAAAAACTCGAGACCCGTCAGACATGGAATGTCTCACAACGGGGGTTTACGCACCAGAGACATTTACACCACGGGAGCGAGAAGCTCCTAACCAACTATCAGTCCAGGTCACAGACATTGAACCGAATAGAAGATAGGGGATAAAATCCCCAGTCAGAAGTGGGCAAAGCAACCATGTCAAGGGCTCCCAGATCTAAAGACAGGAGCCAGAGCGCCGAACGTGCCCCCAAGACCCCAGGGTAACGGGGAAAAAGCACGAAGCTCCAGTCGAACAAGGCACGCGGGAAGACAGACCATGCCAACTAGCGAAGAACAAATGAGGAGACAAACCACCAGTGAAGGCGAGTTTTCAGAGAACCCACCGAACAAGGGAATACCAGCGCAGGGATTCCCAGCTAGGCAGCACAGTTGGGACAGAAGGCGGGGCAAAGAAAACCCGCAAGTGAAGGGATTCGAAACATCGAAACAACGGGAGATGAAAGACCGCTGGGGGGGGAGGGAATCCCCAAGACAGAACCCGACGAATCGGGAGCACACCGAGGCCTAAAGCCCAGGAATCGCGCTAGGCCCGAACGAGGAGCTCCAATGCTAGGCCGGACGAGGTCCAATGCTAGGCCCGGACGAGCCCGTACGACGAGCCCAAAAGGGGGGCATCGTCGAGACGACCCAAAACCCGTGTCCAAGGTCCCCCAGAGGGAGACAGCCGACCAGGGTAGTCAGCCGGGAGCGCCTAAGGAATGAGCGAGAACTGTCAAAGGCAACCCCCTATCTCCCAACAGACGCGAGAAGGGACACACGGTCAAGACACGACCAACCGGGGCAGTGTCCAGGCCAAAGTCGAAAGACATCAAGGCTAGACCCTAAGGGGCGAGAAGTAGGGCCTGGGAGCACAGGTAAGGTTAGGCAAAGAGACAAACCACCAACGCCCAGGACAAACAGAGCCCAGAAGGGGCAAGGGGCATCCACTGGGTGGGAGCCAAGCCCCACAGAGGGAACCCGACAACAGCGTCAAGACTGAATAACCGAAGCCCGAGACCGGCCAGCGCAGGCTAGGCCCTGAGGGGACCAGCCGGCAAGTAGACCGAGGACTCGCGCCCGCACGAGAGTAAGGACGGAGGGCAAGGGAAAAGCAGCCAAGACGCAGAAGTTCAGGTTCCCGTACGGGGAGTAAGGCAAGGGGAAGGACATAAAGCCCTATCCCCAGGCCTAGGCCGGCCCAGTGAAGCCCCGGGAGGGGCCACGTTTAGACAGGCAAAGGCAAGGGCCTCAAATGTAGCCACCGAAGGGGGCAAGAGGTCACACACCAAGCAGAGAGCATATGCCCTAGGCCAGAGCCAGGTAGGCACGCTAGACCCGACAAGGGAGCAGGTAAGCTGCATGGAAAGAACCAAGGCTAGCTTCGGAAGCCTAGCAACGCTAGGCCCAGCCGATCCCAGGAGGGGAGCAGCGAAGCTGCCTCATTAGGCCCAAAGTCCATATCCCAAAAGGTAGACAGCGGACCAGGCTAGCTAGCAGTAAGCCTAACAGCCAGAGCCCTACGAAGCCGGACTGCCAAGGCCTAGATGGCAGCCCAGCACCTGAATGGCAAAGGAGAGACCAGACGGCCTCAAGTCCCCGATGGTGGCGCACGGAACGGGCCCAGATTGCACGCGAAGGAGCTAGGTACCGGGCGAGGCAGCAAGCAACGTCAGCCGGCCAAAGAGGCAGCGATGGAGAGCGAAAGCGAAAGCACCCCTGCAGAGCCGGGGGCAGGTGCACAAAGGCTTAAGGTCTGGCCGAGACGCTGCAAGCTATAGCCCGGCAGGATGCGCCCCACGGCCAAGGCCGAGGCGGGCTAGGCCCGCAACCGCAGGGCAGGAGCACCCTAAGCACCCACAACCAAAAGGGTGGGGGACCCCCTGCCATGCAGAGCTAGAGCAACGTCGGGGAATAGAGCGTGGTAACCCAGGGGATGACACAGGCTGAGCCGGCGCTCAAACCCCAAGGCAAGGAAACATGCCAGCCCGGTGATAAGGGGTTGTTTTGATGAAGCCACCCTAGGCTAGGCCGCCCCCCGCGAGGGAGGCCCGGCCCAAGAGCGATTGGATAGACCATGAGAGAACCGCCGAGACATACGGCTCCCGAGGGGGATGCCCGAGAGCCAAAGAGCTCGACATCCCCGAAAGGGAGAAGGTCGCGGCGCCGAGGGTTGAAAGTCAACACCAACGAAGGAGGACAAGCAACACCCCGAGCCAACGCCCCCGTGAGGGGACCAGTCGCAGTGGTTAAGGCCGAACATCAACGCCAACGACGGCGAATAAACTGCCACCAATGCAAGCGAGCAAGAACCTCCGAGAGGTGAGACGATATAAAGGAAGAGTACTCTGCGCCGAAGGCGGGGGAGAGAAAACAGCCCTAGAAGTACCGGAGCTGCGAGCATACCAAACCAGCGAAGAGAGAGACGAGGAACAATAGGACATAGGCTACGCCACGGGCACGAAGCGCGCAACTGAGAGGGCATGCTGCAGGCTGCACTGAGCCCCCCGCGAGGCAAGCCAGCGGAGGCGCCCCAAGGCGGGGCGCCGAAACGGAACCACCCACGGGGTGTGCCGAAACGGCAGAACCGTAGCGGGAAATAGAGCTGGGAGACCCGTAACAGTAAACCGTGCACTGGTACACCTGCGTAGAGGGGGATCAACCTGGCGAAGCGCCGCGCGCCAAACCTAGCCCGTGAAGGGCCGGTGAAGCATGCAGCACGGGCCAGACTAACCCCGCGGGCTAGCCGCAGACTAGCCATGCGGGTTTTGTGCCGAGAACGGAAACACCCACAGGGTGTGCGTAAGCAGAGGAACGTAGCGGAAAACTATGCTGGACGCCCGCATAAGTAACCGCACACGGGTTACCCCGTAAGCGGGGACCAACCTGGCGAGCGAAGCGCGCCCCCCACAGAGCCTGTGAAGGCATGGTGAAGAGTATGCAGCACGAGCGAAGTTGAAAACCCCGGGGGCTAGCAGGCTAGCAGTGCGGGGGTGTCCGAGCGACGGAGGAAAAAACCCAAAGGGTGTTGCCAAACGCAGATCCGTAGTGGAAACTAACGCTGGACGACCCGCTCAGTAACCGAACACGGAACCCCGCGTAAGCGGGGACCAAACTGGCGAAGCGGCCGCCGCGCGCCCCATCAAGCCCGTGAAGGCCTGGTGAAGCATGCAGGACGAGCCAGATTATACCCACAAAAAATTGTGAAGTTATTCTTATTTATTACATGTATACTTACGAATGATCAACTAGTGCATTTTTTGGTCAAAAAGCCTCGACAACTCCTTACGCCACATAAAAATTTCGGTGCGCCCACGCCTATAGCGGTCCAACGCTAGCATCGGTACGCCCAACATATGACGTCACTGGCGACAAGAATCCTTTGCCTCACTTTTTGTACTTCCCCCAGGCTCCACTTGCGGGGACGGGCCTGGATGAGGGTTAATAGTTGGATCATTCGTAAGTATTTACAGGTATTAAATAGAAATAAACTTACACAATTTTGTGATATATTCTATTTATCCATTTTATACATTACGAAATGATCCAACTAGTGGAGGACTGCCACACTGGTCCACTAGGTGGAGGGAAAGTGGAGCCGTTATAGGCTCAGTTGTAGCGGGGTTTTCTCGCAATGTGTTCTTTTAAGGGAAGCGTTTAATAAATTTAAGCCATTACATAAATACATGTAGTATATCATAAAAAACCCATCCACTATCAAGGTACAGAGATTATACCGGCAAGCCTCACCTCTTATGAGCATATATAATGATGCATGGCTCCCTCATCTACTCTGCTGCTTTGCTGACAGGCTGGTTTTGGCCACCGGTTTGGTTACTAGTAAGGACGGCCTTCATATAAATATTTTGAAATGTAGATGGCGTCCTCCATTCCTGATGTTCCATAATATCAGAAATGTTCACTCTTAAGTGAAAAGCCCAAGGTTGCCTGACTTCTATCTCATGAGCATGAGGGTAAGGGCGATGTTACTGGTCCAGTGACGAGGCGTTCACTTTTAAAGCATCAGAGATGAGGGAAAGTGACCAGCGTGAGAATGTTTGTTTTGTTGCAGGTTTGAAAGGTTTTATTGTCGTATAAAGAGGTGGGCAGAAATTGAAGAATCCACAGATTTCCTCAAAAAGGCAGTGCTGTGGGGGTTGTAATAATGTCGGAGAGCTCTGAATGGACACCGCGTTTTATCCTCAGGCATCACCCGTAAGAAACCATGGGTTAGTCTGGGAAAGTACTAATGGTTGAGGTGCATAACTGGTGTCTTGAGTTTTAGCCATAAACCAGCACGAGGAGGAAGAAGAGTAACATTGTGAGAGTCCGATAATCTCATATACTATTTGTCGGTAGATAACGCATGAATTTCGGAACACCCTCTCGTAGAGCGGCCATAGAGGAATGCTGTGTTTTGTGAAAGTCAAGGAGAGTGGCTTTGTCCAAAGGTCAAACGGCTCGCCAGCTACTAATTGGAGGACGAACGGAAGATCCAAGAAGGAGTTGAGGTTCCGAATAGTTGGACGTATATTTAACATTCCTTTAATGAGACGATAGACCCTTATCTTCTTAACTATCATGTCCGGGCTATCATGGATAGTAGAAATGGCCGACAGGTAGTTCCTAATAGTTGAAGGCTGGAGATTTTCTTGGGCCACGTTTCCTACAGAGGCAGTATTGCGGATCAGCCTATGGTTATTGA